>APFE030521572.1:90801-108529 GCA_000404065.3 Pinus taeda | reverse complement strand
TGGAAAAAAACCCAAAAAAAAAAAAAAAAAAAAAAAAAAAAACCAGTTGAATCAGAGTCCAGATGAGGGAGATATCGCTGATTTAAAATCAACTCTTTTTTGCAGAAATTTTGGTGACGACGGGAGAGTTGTAGCGTAGATCTAAAATTCCAATGGCTAGATCAAGATTTCTATCACATGGGCAGATGCAAAATGACTATTCCATTTCTAAAAACAGATTATAATAGGGATTCTAAGCAATATTGACGGAATTGTGACCATTTCAAATTTTCACCCATTTTTTTGTGATGGCGGGCCAAGATCTGAATTTGGATGACTTGTATCCATTTGATGGCTCTCATCCAGCCAAATGGCTAGCACAAATGGAGAAATGTTTTAGATTGAATTACATCATGGATTATGAGACTCAGCTAAATGTGGGACAAATGTACTTGGACAATGAAAGATTGCAATGGTGGCAAAGGCATCAACGTTGCCTTCGAAAGCCCTTGACTTGGGACAAATTCACAAAAGCTCTTATGGACCACTTTGACCATAAAGCTAATCTTGTGGATAAGCTACACAGACCGACACACAGCCTAACAAAGATTTTATTTTTACAAGAAACAAGGAAACCAAGGAACCTAAAGGGTTATTTTCTGCTGGTATCTCCTTATTACAGGTTCATGGATTGATTTAGAAAGAGAAGATCATTGTTTCTATAAATCCTAGTTGCAAGCATAATTTTATCAATGCTAATTTGGCAAAAAAATTGCAAGTTCCAACAAAACACATTGAAAATACACAAGTTGATGATGAGAATGTTCAAGTGTACAAGGATTTGAATATTTCTATGGATAAGTATGTGTTGCATAGTGATTTTTATGCTTCAGATATGGATAACATAAATGTTGTTTTGGGATACCCTTGGATGGAATCAGTAGGTACTATCAATATTAATGTACAGAAGCAATTCCTGAAGCTCTGGTATAAAAAGAAGAAAATTACATTACAGGATATTTCCATTAATAAGCAGGTAGAGTCCAAGGAGGTTGAAGCAGAAGATGTTACAGGGACTGACATATCAGATGATGAGCAGTTGATGGTCGACAATCAAACACAAACAAAGGCTGAAGCCGAAAAGGTAACAGGTGCTGATACATCAGAGGAGAGCTCAGTGGTTGAAGTCATATTGGAAAAGAAGACACCACAACAGGCACCACAGCAGGGTGAATTAAAGAAAAAGACATCGTGGGTTAAAACTTCAACATATCATCACCCACATCACCCCGCAAGACAACCATCAAGATGGAAACCAAGAGTCACACCACGGATACAAAGGAGAGAAGATCCACCTACTACACATCAACACAGAAGAGTACCACGGTCAACTTCCATCTCAAGCGAGCGAGCACCAGCGAGATCGAGGGTTCACCTTTCTCTTGGATGGCTAGATGCACGTGCTTGGTATCAGTGGACTATTCTTTTGAGTATATCTTATTATTTTTGTTCTTCCCATGTTTCGGGGACGAAACATGCTAAGGGGAGTGGAATGTTATATACCTAGGGGGGTAATATGGGGTACCAAGGGAGGTACCCAAGGTAATAATGTAATAATAAGATGGGCCATAGTAATAAATAAGTTGGTTAACCTATATCATGTAAGGGACCACAAGTAGTTAGTAATAATGTAATGGACCCATGGTATTAGTGGATGGTATGAGGGAACCATGGTAATAACCCATGGTATTGCATGTATGAGGCCTATATAGAGGCTAGAGACTCCACATGGAAGATGTCAAAAAATATAGTCAAGAATTATTGTATGAGCAAGCATATGGCTTGTGGAGTGTTCTCCTTCCTTAAGGAGTGATTGTATGGTGTTGCCCTACCTTAAGGGTTTGATATCAATAAAGTGAATCATTTCTATCTATTTCTATCTTCTTATTTCTTGGGTATAATTGTTATCTTATATTTCTGGGTTATATCTACAACAGGGTTATCCAACTTCCTAGTACCTTGACCATTCGCCAATTTAGAAAACCATTCATATAATTCACATGGAAAAGAGCAAAAGAAAACTTCAAGTACCTCTATATACAGGAATCTCTGCTACCACTCTTCTTTCGACAAGCGCGGATTCCTATTTTCTTGGGTTGCAAACTCATGCAACTTCCGATCTATCCACTTTTCAATCTCCTTCTTAGTCGGCATCCACTTATGCCACATCACACATTCCTTAGATAGATAATGGTCTGACAACGTAACCGTTTTTTGGCTTAAGGGGGCTTTGACCGAGGTTCAGAGTTAGTTGCACCAACCAACAAAACCCTACACTATTGGCCCTTTCGACAACAACCCACATAGTGCAGGCTGCAGTCTCATCTGAGACAGTATTGGGGGATGTTAGAACTAGGTTTTTGCATCCAAATGACTATGTGATGTGTTTTTGTCAAACTTAGGACTTATCTCAACCTTTGCGAACCCTAGCCCTTAAAACTTGGAAATTGCAACAATTAATAGTTAGCAGATTTATGCCCTTCACTGATTACGCTAAACATTCATAACATTACATAAATACACATATTTAAGTCTTCGTAAATCTATTAAGTACTTTTCATGATTAATTGCATTCGACATATCAAAACATGCAGTAAATTCAGAGATAAACAGTGATACACAAATACATAGATAATTCTTCAAAACAGTGTTTATTATGCTTAAATCTTCAATTAAAGTGATTTCCAATCCTATGCACATAGCTACAGGGGCCCGCACACTTAGTTGCTGACTTACGAAGGTCTCTGCGCACATAGCTGCAAGAGCCTTCCCCTTCGTCCAAGTACAGAATAGACAAAATAGACCCAAATCCTTCACTTCCATGCTCTTCATTATCTCTCTGACTCTTCTATGTCTCCTTTTTATATGATTCTTATTACAATACCATGGTTCGCAAACCATGGGCGGATCACAAAACAATTGACTCTTAGCAATATAAGAGGCTTTGACCCTCTAAAATCCCCTTTGACTCCTATCGACCTGCACTACTCACGCTCTGCTCCTCAAAATGCGGAGACTTTACAATACTTAACAAAACTTTACAAAATTCGACCTTGGGGGACTCGACCCTGGGGGACCCCATCCTAACATATATATATATATATATCACTAAGGATTTTTTTTCCAATGAACTATATTAGTTTATATATATATATATATAGTAAGATACCTAAGGATACTAGAATCTATGATTTTTAAGAGAACCTAAGGGGATTACTATGAAAATTAGTAAGGGAATGAAGGATGGGGAAGGATGAGAGAGGGAGAAAAACAAGAGAAAGGGAAGGGAAAAAGACAGGAGAGAGACACAAAGGGAAGTTGAGATGGGTGAAGGGAAGCATATGAGGTAATAAGAGGTAAATAAGGGAACAAAGGATTAGAGAGGAGCACAAAAACAAAAAAAAATTCTATATTAAAAACATCATCAATGGTTCAAAGTGAGCGAGGGAAACCAACTACTATTAATATCAAGGCCATTGTCTCTATTAATGTTTTTGGGGTGATTTTTTATTTCAAGGGCTTCTTTACTTCTACATTTGTAATAATTGTTTTATTTAGAGATGATCTTAGTATCTTCCAAACATATATGATACTTAATGGTCTTGGCATGTTCTATTAATGCAAAATAAATTATTCTTTCATGATTTTTCTAGGTGTGTAGAAATTATGTCCTCTTCATTTATGTGAAGAGGCCATTCTTTATCTTCATTAATTCCTCCCACTAGATGTTATACCCACCATTTCTAGTTGTGTGGGCACAGCTCTTCGTTGTCCCTATCATTCTGCCAACACAACGATACTTTCATTTAATTATGATTCTCTCTCTTTCAGATTTTTCCAGAGATTAGTATGGATCCAAACCATTCCTTTTCCAATGGAATTTATTGTGCAACCAATTCATTAAATCACATAATCTAGCATTAATATCAACTAGGTATCCTCAAGCAAATCTCCTTCCTCAAGCTCTAGAATCCATGTCCCAATTTCTCAGTCATTTTAATTTATGGCTACATACTTACAAGGAATTATTTTTCAATGATTACAAGGGAAATTAACCTACAAAGGATGTCAGTAACCTGACTCCCTTGGAGTAACAACATCCTTGGTGTTTTATTCCCGAGTGCCATTTTTTCTATAGCAATGCTTTAAACCAAGCACAAAACATTCATGTCCCAAGTAAAAATAATAGTGAAATTTATTTTTATCACCCAAAAAATGATCATCTAGACATTTCTTACTAGTTGGATCGAAATACACCATGTAGGATTAATTTTACGGTGGTGTTGGCCCTCAGTTTTAGTTCATTGTTGCTTAAAGAAACTTAATTAAATCTTATATTATCAATCCATTTTCCATCACATCCACCTCATTTTGATGTATTTTATGCACATTCAGGTATTTAATTTTAATTTGGAAATTTCTATAAGTTTTTATGAAAATTGAATTTCAAGTGTAATTTTTGGACAAAATCAGAAACTCCCATAATAGCTATATGGATGTCATACTTGCAAGACACCTGGGTTCAAGTTGGATACATGAATGGAAAGCTTGGGAACTAAAACTGAACTAACTCCAATTGGTTAAGCAAAACAAGCTAAATCAGGCCCGGTCAAAACTGGTCAAACATGACCAGTCATCTAGAAAATCCCTAGGAAATAGGGCAGTTTTGTGATTTCATGGGATTGTCCATATTTTTAGGGATAGATTGGATGGATTCAACTTGGATAGATGGATATGACTAAATAGATTTGTTAGATATACTTTATATCATTTTGTTTCATGATCTTCTATTAAAAGCCAAAACTTTGAAGGCTTATGTGTGTAGTTTTTGTATAACTTTATGCTAAGACATTTGAATATTTGAAGATAATTTGAAGAACTTGTTCTACTTCCATTTTGTTATTCATTGATGTGGATGAATGACTGAATTTTCAGTAGTTGATAGCATATACAAGTGTGTAAGGCAAGGGTGGAGGGCCCCCACTCCAAGTTAAGTACACTTCATTGTTAAATTAGCTTAATTTTCATGTACTAGTTGCTTTAGAATTATTCACTTGTTTTGTTTCAGATTTTCTTACTTGAATTGATGAGTAATGATTTATACTGTTGATGAATCTTAGTTTGTTTATCACTTTGATAAGAAGGGACAACAAAGGGTTCAATTTAAATCCTCCTTTTGTTGAATTAATGGATCAAAACTAGAATTCATATTTAATGTGTCTAAGCAGTTTTATGCAATTTAAATTTTCTAACAATAGCATAATAATGAGTGAATTATGATGAGGAATATCAAATATCTCTTAAGTTATGAGTCTCCTTCATTTTTTATCCATGCATCTTGAGTTGTTGTTAATTGATGATTTTTTATTTCTATTCAACAAGCGATATTGTAGAGAAATGACACAAATGGATCTCTTAATTTAAGAGCCACTTCATCTTACATACATTGCAGAAGTGAATTAGAAATTGTCTAAATAGAATTATATTTATAATATTCACTTCCTTAAATCCTTATATTTTATCTTCTAAGCTTGGCTACATCTGATATCCATACATTTTTGACATGCCTCCAAGTTTTACAAACTTGGATTGATAATACTTGTGTTAATTTGTGTTAATAAATTAACTCAACATTTTGGCATCGTTTCCGGGGAGGCACTCATCAACATATTCAAATAGAAGATAAACAAAAATACTAAAAAATTGATAAAACAAAATTAATAAAAATTTAGTTATGTTACATTTTTCTTAATTATGTTTCTTTATGCCTAGAAATAGAGATCCTAAAGGTATAGTTATTAAACAAAACCCCCATCAATAGAACTAGGACCATCAAAACTAACCACACCAGTTGTTGGTAAACCAACAATAAAGGAATTAGAAGAAAAACAAGGAACATGATGAAGATTAACTTTAATTGAAAGACAAACTTTGTTAGCCTGGGAGGTGAAAAGAAAACAAACTCCAAAAGAAACACCTACTTCAGGAAAACAAAAAGAAATTGTTAAAGTAAATCAGCCCATTTTTTATTCCATAGATCAGCCTATTTTCAAACAACCTGAATCTCAAGTTGACATCGAAATAACTGAAGCTATGACAAAAGAAGGGCACGGATCTGTTATCTTTACTCCTGAACAAAGACTTGAATATGAAAGACAACAAAGAGAATGGAGAAGACAGAGAGGAAGATGCAAAAAGAGAAAATGATAGGAAGGGAGAAGAGGATAGGAAAAGACAAAATGATAATGAACAGGAAAATGTTGGTGATCCAGAAGCTACTTTTGGCTTTTTGATATTGGATACAAGTGAAATATTTGGAGAAGATGTGAAAATGAAAAATATTCCACCTTCTATATTGCCAAAATTTTATGGAATGTCAACAGAAGGTCTCGATTCATTTATGTTTGAATTTGACATCTTGTGTAAAACTTATGGATACACAGATGACACGCACAAACTTCATCTCTTTCCTGCTACTTTGAAAGCAACAGCCTTAAAATGGTTCATGGGTTTAAGAGAACGAACAATAACTTCTTGGGATGAAATGAAGACAATATTTCTTAAAAAATACCAAGCCTATTGTAGGTACAGGGACTCGAAAGAGGATGTTTTCATAATGACACAACAAGAAGACGAAAGTTCAGAAGAATACTTAGAAAGATTTGCTTATAATTCACAAAAATCTAAACAACACTCACTGAACCAAGAAGCCATTCAAACAATATTTCTCAAGGGTATAAGAGATGAATACCTTGAAATTTTAAATGTAATGGGCAAGGGTGACATATAAAACTTTCTATTTAATGAAATTGCATAATTATGTCAAAAATATTCTAGAGGAAGATCAAAAGCTGGAAGAAGAGATGTTAGTTCAAACGCAGAAAAATAAAACAGTTGGAGGGGTAACAAGAGCAGAGATAGGAAGATTGCTAGAAAACTTCAAAATTGATCTCCTAAGTACATTAGGGACATAGGTATATGTTCTAAAAGCAAACAAAAAGAAAGAAGAGCAAGAGAAAATCTTAGCAATATTTTGTCCCAAACGTAGGAAGAAACATGCATTAAGAGAATGTCCTTTAGATAGTGTTCAAGTGTGTGGTCTTTGCATAGAAAATCATTCAATAGAAAACTGTCTAAAGTTGAAAGAATTGTAAATGAATCCAATGGAAGAAGTACAAGGAACAGAAGGTTTCTATTATGTGGCACCAAGAAGGCCTTGGCAGCCAAGGATTCCTCAACAATACCCTCAACAAAACTATCAGTATCTTCCTCAAAACCCTTGGAATACCCCAATGCCATGGCAAGCTTGGCCTCCACAACAATATCAAAACCAACCTGCACAAGGTTGGAGAGGATATGGTTATGGAAACTAGCCACCTCAACAAATGTATCCTCAACAATACCAACAACAATATCAACAACCATTCCCATACCAACAGTTCCAACAATATCCATAGGCCATGCCATTTTCACAATAGAATTCTACATATACACTACCCATGCCATTTCCACAATAGAATTCCACACCATTACTAACACAACCACAACAGCTAAAACTGTCTTCAAACTAGCCTAGACCAACTCAACTACCAGCCTAGCCAGTGGTAAATCCGAGCAATAAAATGGATAAACCTGCATACAATGTGGAAGAAGCAACATATTTTCCAACACACTCCATTCTTCTGGGAAAGTACTTTATAAAGATTATCCTCCAATCATAGAAGAACCACCTAAACAAGGAGAACAACCTAAAACATCACATTCAGAAAAACAAACTCAGAAACGAAAAACTATCATAACTCAAACACCACCCTATCCAGAGAGATTATTAGAGCAAAAAATTCAAATGACCCTTCCTGAATTTGACATTCTGGATGAACTGAAAAATGCTTATGTAAAAATTCATTTATTACAAGCGATTAAAGAACTACCAATATATGCTAAAACAGTAAAGGAATTATGCATCAAGAAATCTGGTAAAGAGAAGAAGGATCCTACTACAATCCAAGTCATTGGAAAATTAGCAAGCCTCATGTCTACAAAAACAACAGTAGAAAAATATATTGACCTTGGTATCCATATGGTTACTATTTCAATAAACAATTTCTCAGTTGCAAACGCATTGATAGATTTTGGAGTAGTTATAAATGTAATGACTATAGAGACAATGAAACATTTGCATTTAAACAACATTAGATCTACTTCTACAATCTTAGAGTTAGCAAACAGATCTGAAGTTACACCAGAAGGAATATTAGAAAATATCACAGTCTCTTTGGATTCATGGAAGTATCATGTAGACTTCCTCATTTCGTAGCCAAAAAAAAAAACTTGGGAGGACATCCTCTAATCCTAGGCAGATCGTGGTTAGCCACTGCTAATGCCTTTATAGGATGCAAATCTGGAAGTATGATTATTGCACATGGAGATGAGATAAAACACATCACACTTCATTCTCCTGCACAATCACCTTCTTTAGTATCAATGCTTGAAGAACAAGAACAACAAGAAACTAAATCAGTTCTAGGTATTAACCAAGTTTTTGATCTTAGAAAAGAAGAGGAGAATGAAGATCTATTGGATCTTTTCATCTTAGAACCAGATATTTCAGAGCAGCTTAGACTAACTCAATATGAAGCTGCAAGTAATCTTTTGAACTAGTGTTTTCAGGAAACTTGTACAATTCAAACCCTGCAAGAATCCTTCACAAATATTTTTCTTGTAAACACAATTACCATTTCAACAACAAAAACAATTGAGATATATCCTGGAAAACATTTGAACATTGGTAACGATTTACAATCGTCACAAGAACAAGAGGTAATGGAATTACTACAAAAAAACTTAAAAGCTTTTGCCTAGGATTACACAAATATGTAGGGAATTCATCCTAACACATGTATCCACCACATCTATACATATGACCATATTAAACCAGTAAGGAAGCCTCAAAGGCGAATGAACCCCATGATGAAGGAAATAGTGAAAGAAGAACTACAGAAACTATTGCAAGTTGGGTTCATCTATCCTATTTCAGATAGTCAATGGATCTCCCCCTTAGTAATTGTACCAAAGAAAAATGGGAAGTGGAGAATATGTGTGGACTACTAGGAATTAAACAAAGCAACATTAAAATATCATTTCCCGCTACCATTCATTGACCAAGTTCTAGACTCATTAGCTGGGAAGAAATTATTTTCCTTTCTAGATGGGTTTAGTGGGTATAATCACATTAGAATAGCAATGGAAGACCAGGACAAAAAAACATTTACCTGCCCATGGGGAACCTATGCATATAATGTTTTTCCATTTGGACTATGTAATGCACTTGCTACTTTACAAAGAACAGTGTTTGCAATATTTGTTGATCTGATCCATGAATGTGTAGAAGTCTATATGGAAAATTTCACTGTATATGGAAACACATATGACCATTGTTTGAAAAATCTTGAGAAAGTTTTGAAACGATGCATAGAGACAAATATGTCCCTGAGTAATGAAAAATGCTACATGATATTAACAAAAAGAATAGTCTTGGGACACCATATTTCCTCATAAGGAATTAAGGTGGATCCAGCTAAAATACAAGTCATTGTGAATTTGATGCCACCTACAACTCAAAAGGAAGTAAGAAGTTTCTTGGGGTATGCAGACTACTATAGGCAATTTATAGAAAACTTCAGCAAAATAGCACAACCTCTATTCAAGGTACTTGCAAAGGATGTCGAATTCTAATGGACAAATCAGTGTCAAAATGCGTTCCAAATATTGAAAGAAAAGCTATCAATTGCCCCCATTCTTCGAGGACCAAACTAGTCTTTTCCATTTCATATTTCAACTGATGCATCTGATACTGCTATAGGTGCATCACTTGGATAGAAAGAAAACTTGTTCAATTATGCTATATACTTTATAAGCAAAAACTTAACACTAGCTTAATTGAACTATATAGTCACAGAAAAAGATATGTTAGTTGTCGTACATGTAGTAAACAAATGCAGGCATTACATAACAGGATACCAAGTATTTATTCACAGAAACCATTCAGCAATCATATACTTAATTAATAAATCAATCACAAATGGAAGAATAACAATATGGTTACTGTTAATGCAAGAATTTAACATTACAATTCAAGATCGGTCAGGGAAAGACAATCAAGTGGTTTATTTTCTTTCAAGGATTCATACACCAGGTAATCCAAATCCTGTTGCAGATAATTTTCCAGATGAGCTTTGTTTACAATAACTATAAAAACACCATGGTTTGAAGATATAGAAAACTATTTATCCTCCGAGAAATTACCAACTCAGTTCACAAAGAAACAAAAAAAAAGATCATTAGAGAAAGCTCTAGATATAGTTGGGTGAATGGTGATTTGTTTTTTACTAGCTCTGATTTAATAATAAGAAAATGTGTTAGAGAAGATGAAATACTAGAAATTTTGAAAGCACATTGTCATGACGAACCATGTGGTGGTCATTTTGCAGACAAGCAAACAACCTACAAGGTGCTACAGTTGGGCTACTATTGGCCAGCAATCTTCAAAGATTCCAAAGCGTATGTCAAGAGGTGTCACAGTTGCCAAAGAATTGGGAGGCAAATAGTATTAGATGAGATGCCACTTAAACCACAAGTTCTCATAGAATTGTTTGAGCAATGGGCTCTGGATTTTATGGGATCAATAAATCCACCATCAAACGAAAATAAGTACATCTTGGTATGTACAGATTATGTAACTAAGTGGGTGGAAACAAAGGTGATCGCAAGGGCAACAAAAAATACAATGGTCACATTCCTCTTTGAGGGAATCTTTGTTAGATTTGGGGTACCCAGACAGATTGTAATTGATCAGGTTACATAGTTCACTTCAAAACTTGTTCTGGATCTTACGGAAAAGTACAAGATCAAACACAGGAAATCGACACTATACCATCCTCAAGCAAACAGACAAGTTGAAGCAACAAATAAAGTCCTAGAAAACATAATGACAAAGACAGTACAGATGAATAGGAAGGACTGGTAAAAAAAAAATTAATGGGCATACAGAATAACATGGAAAAACACAACTGGGTTTAGTCCATACCAGTTAGTGTATGGAAAAGAAGTCTTACTGCCCATAGAATTTCAGATACACACATTTAAGTTGGCAGCAGAATTAGGACTAGAACTGTCTGAAGCACAAAAGCAACAGATAATGGAATTGAACCAACTGGATGAACAGAGACAGCAAGCAGTAGAACACACAACACTAGTGCAGCAGAAAAGAATTAAATGGCATGACAGATTCATCAAGAACAAGACACTAAAAAAGGGAGACTAGGCATTATTGCTTGACTCCAAATTCAAAGATTTCAAGGAAAAGTTCACAACTCATTGGCTAGGGCCATATGATATAGAAGAAATCTTCGACAATGGAGTTGTTCAGATCAAAACAATTGATCAAGAGTCTACATCATTTTTAGTAAACAGACACGGGCTTAAAGTTTACAATAAGCCTATCAATAGAGAAGATTTTGTGAAACCACTGACACAAGAGACAGATCTAAAAGTAATGGAACAACATAGCCATATGCCTTCCAGTACCCTAGAAGAATAAAAATAATAATAATAATAATAATAATATAAATAAAATAATAAAAAGTTTGTTGGTGAAAACCAGGAAACTGGCACCAAGCAAACAGGAATTCATAAAGGAAAACCAACTTTTTTTGGCTTGTATGAATTCACAATTTTTGTTCTACTCTCACAACAGTTTGATTTTGCAGAAGATCCTCCAAAGAAACAAGACTTGAGGACAAGTCTTCAAATAAGCAAGGGGGAAGGTCGCAAAAGAAACTTAGTTTGTGCAGCTGAATCGACGACAAAACTTGTATTGTATGGTAGTCAAGACCTGAAACATTTTTGAAACCATTAGGTAGAAGGGACTTGAAATGTTAGAAAAAATCATGTATATACTGCATAAAAATGTACATGACAATAGGTACCTGAGTTATTATGAATCAATTGCAAATGGGACCTGAACGACATCAACAATCAATGGACCGGAATCAATGAAGGATGCTAGAATAGGAAGCAAAAATAAATTGTATTCAATCCATCTTAGACATTTCATCAAAAGACATTTGACCATAAGAAGTCATAGGCTTTATCACAAATTATAAGGGAGTACAAGTACTGTAAGTATAAAGTTTTTCTCTTGAATTTTTAGAGACATGTTAAAATTAAAGTTAGTACCTGAAAGCATAATTTTACTTACATATTCTTTTCATTTCACTACCCTCATCCTATTATCCTATTCATAACCATTATCCTATATCTAATACTATTATGGTCTATATTCATAATTCCATACTCTATTCCATATCCATTTCATCTCCTAACCATAAGTTTTTTTTGAAAAGCAAAATGGATTAGAATAGAGGGTTCAACAATTGAAACCCTAGGAACCTACACAACCAATACCAACATTAGTATCATGGAATTAATTTTAAAACATGACCTACATGTGGTCATTTTTAAAATTAAAAAGAGTTATATTGAAATACAAACATATGGAAACATGCACATTATAACAAATACAAAGTGGAAATGATTTATTGTAATACGTTATAATGGCGCATAAGAAATGATACTATTAAAGTAACAAGGGTTATTATAAAAACATATAGTGCAAATACATGTTATTATGATAATCAAACAATGCATGTTATGAATGCTTTGGAGGAATAAGTCATAGGTAATGGAGGAAGTGGATATAAGGGAAGGGACGATGACAATTGAATAGGGATAAGACCATACAACATGCAATCAAAACCATTCAAATGGAAATCATAACATAATGCATAACAAATACGAACCAACAATAATGAAACATATGGTTTGCAAATAATACGATGGTATAAGTGGCATATTAGTCAAGGTCAAACAGTGAATGTCGGGACACTACTAAGGAATGGTATGTGGGACAGTCACAATAGTCACGATGGAATGAGGGATGGCCACGATGGAAGCCATCAAAGCAGGTAAACAGTCAAACGCAGTTTTAAATACAAACAACAGATATTTCAAACACATCGTGAGTTTACAAATAGTTTGCCATTGAATACACAGAGTCTGCCATTATATACACAGTTGTTGTGAATATCGTTCCCTCTCCAACATCACAGCCATACTGAAGGCTCAAGGAGAGCGACGAGATATTGCAAAAGCATTTTAGCATATGGTTGTGAGCTTGATATGCGTGTTTGAGTGAAGAAACACAAGAAGAGAGGAAAATAAACCAAGAAGGCAAAGCCAGAAGATATAGCAGTTGGGGATTGGAGTGATAAGGAGGAAATCTGGTGAGGATCAAGAGATAAGCCGAGAAGACTAATAGGGAAAGTGGAGTTAGTTCAAAGAAATATCGTGTGAAATAAGGTAATATCGAAACTTGATTTTCCTCATTGAATGCAATAGATGGTTATGAGGAAATCACAAGATTCTTTCATTAAAATAGAAGTTAAACTCCGAGATAGGGAAGCACTCCAACTTCCGTTGAATTTTTTCATTAGATATCTCTGCCATCAGTCAAAGAATAGATGTTTTGAATTGAGATTTAACAAGTGGCAACCATAATAAAATGCAGGTCGATTGAGTCAAAATCAAAGGAAAACAATATAAGTCATTATAGCCAAGTAACTCCATTAAATCGTTGAACTAAATGTTTGATTGCAGAACTAAATGTTTTTGTTAAGACTTGAGTAATGTCACAAAGTGTTTGGTGTAGTTATGAATACATAAACACAGACTTTTGCCAAGAATAACAAAAACAAAGTGTTAAAGTGTAGTTTTGAAAAAACATGTTGTCGCCAAATTAAAACAGAGAGTTTGATTGTAATTTCAAACGCATAAACACGTGTTGGATAATGAAACAAAATGATGAGTTAAGGTATGGGTGCATGAATGTGTCTACACCAAATTCGTCAATAAAATAAAGCATTTAACTTGCAAAGGAATGCATAAAAATGGTTCGTCAAATACACAGTGAGTTCAAAAACCACGGTTTTATTATGTAAACAGTGAGTTCAAAAGAAAAAAATCAAGGGTTGAATGCATAGACAGTGGATTTAAATGCATAAACAGTAAATTTGATTGCATAAACAGTAAGATTAATTGCATACACAGTGGCATTAATATGAGAAATAGTAAACAAAGAGAAGAACTCCAGTTTGTTTATGAACGAGATCTAAATAATGGTGTTGACATATGATTTGTTTGACATAAGAATGAGTTAAGAGAAGTCACAAGGAAATTCGAAAAGAAAAAAATCATGATATGATTTTGTTTTAAGAAAAAACAGAGATCGATTTCCAAGTCTTCATTTATAAACAGTGTTATGCATGAAGGAATACTTTGTTTGTATGGATATAACAGGGATGTGATAGAAAGGGACAGAGCCGAGAATGGATCTTGCATCAGTAAAGGCAGTTTGATTTTGTTTTTCAGTCATAGAGGTTAATAAAAAAAAATTGATTCATTAATTGTAGAAAAACAGAGACAAAAAAAAGCTTGGTTATATCATTCTAAAGAATAACAAAAGAGAGGTAAGCCTTCTACAAACTCAATCAAAAAGGATTTGTATGCACAAATGATTGTTATTTTTATTGTTTTAAATGAAGTTAATGGCAATAGAAGGGTATATCCACTGGTTTTCAGAAAACATGGCCACCAGGATAGAGCCAAATTTTCAAATAGAACAATGGAAGAAGGAAACAATAGAAAATTTGTATCGGGCAGGACTTATAGGGTTTTTACAAAGGTTCAATGGTCACAGTGAGGGGATAACCAGAGAATTTGTGAATAACTATACTCAGGAGCAAACAAGGGTAGGGAACTTAATCATTCCAGTAACTCAGGAATACATTTCCCAAGCACTAGACCTTCCACTGACAGGGGAAAATTATCACAAGGGTCTACATTTCAAGGAGAAACCACGGACTTTCTTCTTGGAGAAAAATAGGAAGGGAACTTTTGATAGGGCCAAAGGTATACCCAAGGAATGGTTCAATGAGCCATGGGGGGAACTAGTCTTGATTATTCAGAAATTCTTCACTTGTGATAGGGGATAGAGTGTGGCACATTTGTATTATGTTAGGCTCCTCCAACACATTAAGGGGGAAGTCAAAATAAACATGTCATACTTCTTCTTCCAAAGTCTCATTAAGATGATACAATCAACAAGAAATGAGAATAAACCAAGGGGGGCACAAGTCTGTCATCAGGGTCTCATAAAAATACTTGTAGAACATCAAGTCAAAACACAGGGCATAACTTGGAGAGAGTTTTTAAATCAAAACCGGTATCAGGAACAAGTCATTGAGGAACAGAAAACAGTAGAGCATGAAACCATGGAGAATATGACTTCACCATTTTATCCCAGAACCAGGTCCAAGAAACAAACCGACACTGTCATGGTTGAAAAAGAAACATCCATCATATCCACTCCTAGGAATCCTAGGAGGAAGATCCCAGTAGAAACAAGTAGCAGGGACCAAGAAGTACAAATTGTAGAAGCATGTTCTACAGAGAAGCAGGTAGAGGATATCATTGAGAGACTAGAGAAAGAAGCTCTAGAAAAAGACTTATTTTGATGATGTGGCAGCAACATCATTTGCAAAAGACATACAGGAACTCAAAAAATAGTTACACTTGAGAAAAATTAAAAAATTAGCAGGCCAGTTAGAAATAAATAAGATTCTAGAAAAGCACTTAAAGAAGGAAAACAAGGCAAGTAAGAAGAGTAATGCAAAGCTAGTTAAGGAGAATGAAAAATTAACTGAAAAAATAGGAAAACTAAAGATAAGGAATGACATACTTTGCAAACATGCATTCAAGTGGCTTAAGGAAAAGAACATGTGGAAAAACAAATATGAAAAACAGAAGGTCAAGGCTACTTTGTATAAAGAAGAACACAGCATGGGGATAGATTATCTGTTAGAGGCAGCACAACAAGAGGCATCAGGGTCAGGAACAGGATACACAGCAGGGGTAAGGAGGTCCAAGAGGAAGAAACGAGCATGAGTACATGCTTGAAGATCAACAAAAGGGAAATGTTGGCCCTCAGTTTTGGTCCATTTTTGCTTAAAGAAGCTTACTTAACTCTTATATTATCCATCCATTTTCCATCTCATCCACCTCATTTTGATATATTTTATGCACATTCAAGTATTTAATTTTAATTTTGCAATTGATAGAAATTTTTATGAAAATTGAATTTCAAGTGCAATTTTTGAACAAAATCATAAATTCTCGTAATAGTTATATGGATGTCATACTTGCAAGACACCTGGGCTCAAGATGGACACATGAATGGAAAGTTTGGGAACTAGGACTAAACTAACTCCAATTGGTTCATTCAAAACAAGCTAAATCAGGCTCGGTCAAAGCTGGTCAAACATGACCAGTCATCTAGAAAATCCTTAGGAAATAGAGCAGTTTTGTGATTTCATGGGATTGTCCATATTTTTAGAAATAGATTGAATGGATTCGACTTGGATAGATGCATATGAGTAGATAGAGTTTTTGGATAGACTTTATATTAATTTGTTTCATGATCTTCTATTAAAAGCCAAAACTTTGAAGGTTTATGTGTGTAGTTTTTGTATAACTTTATGCTGAGACATTTGAATATTTGAAGATAATTTGAAGAACTTGTTCTACTTTCATTTTGTTGTTCATTGATTTGGATGAGTGGCTGAAGTTTTAGTAGTTGATAGCATCTACAGGTATTCAAGGTGAGATTGGAGGGCCCCCACTCCAAGCTAAGTACACTTCATTGTTAAATTGCCTTAATTTTCATGTACTAGTTGCTTGAATTGATGAGTAATGATTTATATTGCTGATGAATCTTAGTTTGTTTATCACTTTGATAATAAGGGACAACAAAGGGTTCAAGTTAAATCCTCCTTCAATTGAATTAATGGATCAAAACTAGAATTCATCTTTAATGTGTCTACGCAGTTTTATGCAATTTCAGTTTTCTAACAATAGCATAATGATAAGTGAATTGTGATGAGGAATACCAAAGATCTCTTAAGTTAGGAGTCTCCATTGTTTATTCATGCATCTTGGGTTATTGTTAATTAATGATTTTTTATTTCTATTCATTAAGCGATATTGTAGAGGAAGGACACAAATGGATCTCTTAAGTTAAGAGCCACTTCATCTTACATATATTGCAGAAGTGAATTAGAAATTGTCTAAATAGAATTACATTTGTAATATGCACTCCTTTAAATCCTTATATTTTATCTTCTAAGCTTGGCTACATCTAATATCCATACATTTTGGACATGCCTCTAAGTTTTACAAACATGGATTGATAATGAATACTTGTGTTAATTTGTGTTAATAAATTAGCTCAACACATGGTAAACTCACTTTTGCCATAGGAAATAATTTAGTAAACCATTTTTCCAAAATTAGTTTCTCATTAAAATTCAAAACCCCCATGAGAATAATTGAATAAATCATTATTTATTTAATTTTCTCTAGAAATAATTATTAAATAATTATTTGATAAGTATTTCTTAATTATTTTTGACTTAGTCACCTTGGAATATTTAAATAATTCACTATTTATTTATTTTTCCTTATGAGATAATTATTAAACCACTATTTAATAATTATTTATTTATTAATTCTCACA
>APFE030521572.1:71292-90781 GCA_000404065.3 Pinus taeda | reverse complement strand
TTAATTCTCACAAAGTGATTAATAAATAATTTTTATTTGTAATTATTTCAACCACTTTCTAAATAAATATATTTGACCATTTTGAATATCATTTCACTCTAAAAAATATAATAAAGTATTCTCAATGACTAGATTTTGATTTAGTTAATAATATTTTATTATATTCTAATTCCTAATTTGACTCTATACTTTGTTATAAATAGAGGGTTTTCTATTCATTCTCGACCATGTCCATTCTCATCACCACCACTATCGTTTCATCGCATTTGTGCTCCCACTTGAGTTCAAGTTATTTTTGTTTTATATCTTCCCATTGCAAGTTGAGAGAGAAATAGATCACTGAAGCACAAGGACATCAAAAGGAACCATCCCGTGGAGGGGAATCTATATACACAAGTTTATAAGTTTTCCTCACTAGGTGTATCATTTATGTTCATAAAATTTTCTTATTAACATGATCCATTGGGTTACTACAATTTTCTCTTTGTTTTTATATGTTTTTGGTTGCATATGATCTTTTGTTGTATAGGTAGCTTATTGAGTCCTTGATGTATCTGGTCAACACTATGCCAGATATATGCTTTGCAATGAACACACTTAACCAATTCATGGTTGAGCCCAACAGGGTGCATTGGGTCATTGCAAAGCACATTCTTCGCTACGTGCAGGGGATTTTTGATTATTGTCTGGACTATAGGCAGGGATATGGAGTGAGGTTGGATGGCTACATAGATTCAGATTGGGCAGGGTGTGCTTCTGACAGGAAAAGCACTTCAGGGTGTTACTTCTGATTGGGTTTGACAGTTGTATTGTGGTTCTGTCGAAAGAAAAAGTCAGTGGCTTTGAGCTCTTTTAAGGCTAAGTATATGGTTTCTAGCCAGGTTAGTTGTGAGGCCATTTGGCTTCGCAAGTTGTTGTATGGCCTATTTGATTAGGAATTGAGACCAATGGTTATTCACTGTGATAATCATAGTTGCATTAAACTCATGAAGAATCTAGTGTTTCATGATAGGTCAAAACACATTGACATCAGATATCATTTCATCAGGGACTATGTTCAAAAGGGGGTAATTAAACTGGAGTATATATCGACAGATGAGAAGGTGGTCGATGTTCTCACGAAGTCCTTGCCAAGAGGCAAGCATCTCCATTTCAGGGACAAGATGGGTGTGGTGAGAAACACTTTCATCGATAAGAGGGAGTGTTGATTTTTAATGTACCTTAGACAACTGGTTTTTCATGGGTTAGTCTCTACCTAGGAAAAAGTGTCCAAAATAATTATTTTCGAAGTGTGACTTTATAAAGTGAAAGTGGCTTTATAAGTGGTAAAGTCAATGTTAAATTATAAAGTGAAAAGTGACTTTAGACATAAAGTAAAATGTGGATACTTTATTTAATTGGTGAGTTTAAAAATAGAAAGTGAGAATTAAATGCACATTTATTCTCATCCCTTGATCTAAATGAATGTGAGCCATTAGATCTTAGGATTTCTCAAAAGTCGTTTAGGTAAACAAAAGGGGGAAAAGAAAAGAGACACTGCATTCATTCTTCATGAGCAAATTGGAGAAAAGAGGCTCAGAGCTAGAGAAAAGTTATGAAGGAGAAATTTGTTGCAACAAGCTGAATGAGTGATTTATGGGAAAAGTTGGGCATAGAAATCAAGGCATAGAAGACAACATAAAGTACAATATGAACAACATTTAATGTTGTGAGCTACATGCCGTTCGGAATTTTTTTGAAAAAATGAAAATGAAAATTCGTATAGTCTGTATAGTTGTACGGAAATCTGTACAGCCCATACAGAATCCATACAATACATTTCATACAGTCTATATATGTACAGTACATATTTTTAGCTTCAAGTGGGCATGGAAATCGAGGCAAAGTGGGTACGATTTTCAAGGAATTTTGGGCTAAAGAGATAAGTTGTATTTTGTTGTTTATTTTTGCCTGTAAATTTATTTTTCCTAAACTTGAAAGATAAATAAATTTGAAGAGCTCTCTAATAGGTTGTTCCCAGAGAAAATTGAAGGGGATTTTCCTGGGTCTAAGTTAACAAAAAATGTGTATTTTTATGTGTTGTTGGTTTGTTTATGTCCATATTTATTTTCAACATGTGTTGGCAGTGTCGTGTTTTAATCTGAAAATTTCATTTCCAGAATTCTATATGTTGAATTTATGTTTATGGGAAAGGGAAATTAATTGAATGGGAGTCATAAGGTGAAATTAAAACCGAGTTGGGATTGCAGGAAACTTTTTAATTATCAAATTTCAACATGGAGAGCAACAAAAGAATTTTCAGGGACAAAACACCTTCAACAGATATTCACTCAATATACCCAAGAATGCAGAGATATTTTATGGTTATTGTTACACATGTTCTAACTATTGACAAAGAGCTCAAGGTTGTGGGGGATATAGCGGGTGTATTAATAGAGGGTTTTATTAAAAACCTTGGAACATATTTCCTCAAAGACAAGACAGAATCCCAGACAACTATAACAGCAAGAACTACAACTCTTTTACTCCATTATTGAGATCAAATGTAGAGTATTATATGTGCCATAATCTTGGCCATTTTGCATGGGATTGCAAAAGTGGATTCAAGTGGACCCCGCACAACCAAGAAGGAAGGAATGTAGAATGTTATTTATGTCACAACATTGGCCATTTTGCATGAGATTGTACAAGAAGTTTGATGAGGACCCCACAAAAGCAGGAATGAAGGTTATTCATCAGGCAAGAAGACAAGACCACTAGGGTCTAGTAGAGAAAATTGGTTTCTCCATGATATTTCACACTGATTGATAGATGCATGGAGACAGGGGGAGTATGTTAAGGGAGTTAGATCACATGTCCACAGAATCAAGCTGTAGGAATTTACAGGGTAAGTTCCTCAGACAGAACACCAAAGGACACCGCTCACAAACAAATCACAAATCAATACACCAGTATTCTTGACGTGGTTAAAACCCTCAAAGAGGAAAACAATGTACGGCTTGAGCCAATGCGGCCACTTCAGGCAATTTATTAATAAGAAGAATGAAAATTTATATAAGCTTCTCTCATGAACAGTTACCCTACAAATGACCCTCCATGCTCTTTAAATAGAGATCATGGACCAATCGGGTGTTAAGCCATGGATCAAGTGGCAGTAATATCGAGGACAGAATGAACCATCATATCACTTCATGTCTAGAACATATCATGACCGTCGTATTCTAAGTTACAAAAGTACATAGTAAAGAAACACACTTTACCTAACTCTACGCTAAACCAAATTATACTTAATTGTTTCCTATGTGTCGGAATATCCTAACATACCTCCTTAAGAACAACTTCGGATAGGATTGAAGGATGTACAAATATGACACAATAGGAGAAGGAAGGGGGCATTAGAGCCTATCCCCCCTTAGTGACAACTTCCTAAACTCCAACCATAAATCAAAGTTTAATAAACTTTGCCTCTGTGAGAGCCTTTGTAAAGATGTCTGCAACTTGATTATCTGTCGAACAATATTTCACTTCAAGAACATGTTCATGAATGAGCTTTCTGATGAAGTGCATGTGCAATTCAATGTGTTTGCTACGCTAATGTTGGACTGGATCTTTGCATAGTTGAATGGCACTTTGATTATCACACCAAAGTGTAGTCGGATGTTGCTGCTGAAAACCAAACTCTAACATGATCTGACAAAGCCACAAGGCTTCCTTACTAGCATCTATGGCACCACGATACTCTACTTCTACTAAAGAAAGAGAAATGGCACTTTGTTTCTTGCAAGCCCGTGTAATAGGTCATGAACCAAGAGTGAACACATAACCTGCAGTAGACTTCCAATCATCAGGGTCACTAGCCCAATCAGAATCAGTGAAACCAACCAATAGAGGAGATGCTTTTGCACTGCAATGAATCCCAAACTGAACTGTACCTCAAACATAACGAAGTATTCTTTTAGTTTCTTTCCAATGAATTTCATGTTGGTTTTGCATAAACTGAGCAATAAGGCCAACAGCAAAGGACAGGTCAGGACGAGTATGGGTCAGATACAAAAGTTTTCCTACAAATTGACGGTATAAGGTAGCATCAACTTCATGGGAAGTACAAGTGACTGAAAGTTTGGTTCCAAACTGAAAGGGAGAAGGGGTTGGCTTACAGTCTTCCATGTGAAAATGGCATAGAAGATCACAGGCATACTTGGATTGGGAAAATGAAATACCTTCCTTGGATTGCAAGACTTGAAGACCAAGAAAATAATGCAAGTGTCATAATTCTGTCATTTCAAACTTCTTTTTAAGGTTGGACTTCACATGGTTTATAAGGTTGGGATCACTACCAATAAGGATAAGATCATCAACATAAAGAACAAGGATGATAAGAGACTTGCCCACTTTCTTGGTGTAGACCAGTGTTACTTGGGAGCAGGAGCGTAAGCGGGGAGCGGGGGCGAAAACATGTGTGTGAGCAACATTTTTAGAAGCTCTCGGTTTGGGAGAGAATCCCAAAGCATTTTTTATATAAAATATATATTTTTTTATAGTTTTATATTTTGATACATATACGTCAACAAAAACATGTAGAATGATGAATTAGATATAAAAAAACATAAAAAAAAACATAGATTGAACCATATAACAACAATCATCTAGAAGTTATAATCTTCATCAACCACGTCCACAAGTTAGTAACATAGTAACATACAACATATTGAGTCTCATGATTCATCAATCTTAAAGTTTCAAGCTTTCAAAATTCAATATATAACATTTATCATCATTGATCACCAAAGTTTTACTTGTAAGCTAAGTGTAACCATTACAACAAATAATATCTAACATGAAATGAAATGTTATAAAATGAAATGAAACAACTTTCAGCTTTCATGAAGCATCCTATTCATAATTCATTACTAATGAGTTATAATTGCCAACTTCAAACTTAAATTGTCATAAATTGTTTAAAAAAATATCATAATAAATATGAAAGAGTTAATAGTTATAAAAACTACTAGAAACTAGAAAAGACAAGTAAATCCATTATCTATTGCTTATGCTTGGGCCTCTTGCCACCACGAGAAATGTCTGATTTTTTAGTCTTGTTGGAAAATCAGGATCTTTGTCATTAATATCACCCTCTAAGCATTAATATCCAAAGGTATATTTGTCATTACCTCTGTATCTGTATGGGGATCTTTGTCATTAATATCACCCTCTAAGCATTAACATAAGATAGAAAAAGCATAGCATGTCAAGTTAAGATTTTGTTTGAATGATGCGTACACTTTTAGGAGGTTCATGATAGAGGAGTTCGACAACCAATGTCACTAACATCAAGGTACATAGAGGGATTGGTGCTCTTGATTAAATACAAGTTCTATACCCTAATACATGACAAAATTCAATGGAAACATTGCAATGCTGAAATCCTGAAAAACTGATAAGTCTGCTAGATTTTGAATGAAATCTAAAATTCTACTTTCTGCATATGAAATCCAATGAGGTCGGAACCACTCTCAAACATCCTGAGTCACTTCATGGTAATGTTAAAAAATTAAGTAAAAGGATGAAAATGAAGATTAAGGAGAATATCCCTTTTACTTTAAGAATTTAACATTACCATGAATCACATATCAATATTAGGGCCATAGACTTGATCAATGGCAAATAAATTGTTCAAGAGAATGTATGTAGCAGATAATTGTGTGAAAATCTTGTCGAGTCAACCTTCAATACCAAGACCAATTGCTTTGCCAGAAAAACATGTATTACCAGCCCAAAGTGAACCAGTCCTTACCAGTGGAAGAAGGTCTTTCTATCGTCAGATCTCTATACCAGAAGAGCCTAGTACTTCCACTAGTACTCCACGGTCTGATACTCAGTTGTACATACCAGAAGAAAAGCCATTTCTAGCTGTAAATAAAATGTTTAGAACATATGTACATAATTTCCCACCAGTAGATGAATTTCAGTATGCATCTAAGAGATATGTAAAAGGAGGAAAATGGCCACCAAAAACAAAGTTCTGTACTACTTCATCCCTTTCCAAACAACCATCTACTAGAGCTGATTGTGCCCCATTACTAGAAAATAATTCACAAAATACAAGTGATATGGATCAAGTACATCAGATAGGAAATTATCTGACCACTTGGTGTTCTTATGCCGAAGATGTTCTAGATGATCTAGGTGAACAAGCTGAACTTATCAATGCTAATCTTAAGTTGCTATATGACGAGCAACAAAGAGAGAAGCAAGAAAAGGAAGAAAGGAGAAGAAGAAAGCAAAAGAAAAAGGCCAGAGAAATTCCAAAATTTCATAGAGATATGTTTGTCCCTAATCATTGGGATTTAGAGGAAGAAAGTGAAGAGAAATCAGAAGAAAAAACTTCTACATATGAAGGTACTTCTAAAGATACTGGGAAATTAACCAGTGAATCTAAGACATTCAGAGCACATAAACCTTTTGAATCAAAGAAAGAAGTAATGACTTTGTCAGAAGCTGCCTCTAAATTTCTATCTTTTATTTTTCCATCTATACGTAACCAGAATAAGGCACATATATTTAGAGAAGTTGCTAAATATCCTAGAGTTGAAGAAGACCTGTCAGCAGCAAATGCTAGTGGCTACATTCTAGATTTAGATAATTCTTCTAACCCAGGAGAATCCATTAGAATCTGGATAGGAGCCCTATATCAGGTGCAGGTTACAACAAAATTGGATAATATATCTATTATGCTTTTAGCAGAAAAAAGAATGGCAGGAATGGTCTATGATTGGTGGATGGGACCATTTCCAGAAGAAAGAATAGTCGTCATGGAATCAGGTTTAGCCACTCTAGAGGTGTTACTCAAAACACAGTTCGTTCCAGAACCGATAGATGAGAGAAAACAACTTCTAACTGATCTTAGCAGAATGGAATTAAAAGATCTCAAATATTTAGATCAATTCAGTAAAGATTTCATGGCTAAGGTTTATAAAGCAAATCTCCCTAATGATGTGGCTCAGAAAATCTCATACCTGTCAAAACTACCCGGCAATTTAGGAGACCTCGTAATGAAAGACATAGAGTTGCAATACAAAACATTAGAGCAGATATATTGGGTTGATCTTCTGTTTCGTGTTTCAGAAAAAGTTAAATATTTATGTTGGCAGAAGAAAGCTCATGATCTTACTCCAAGCTCCAATGTTTGTCAAGTAGTATTGCCATGGACACCTTTTAAGTCAAAGAGAAAATCAAAAAGGTATGGCAAATACAAACCTAAGAGAGTCTCTAATCCAAGAAAGCCATTCAGGAAATACAAATTTTTGAAGAAAAGAAGAAATCCAAGAAACAACAATTGTTGTTTCATTTGCAAAAAGGAATGACATTTTGCAAGGAAGTGTCCACAAAAGTCATCCAGTGCTTTAAAAGCTTGTATAGACATTAATGAGTTCCAGGATGATTGGTCAATTGTAAATTCAGATGATGATGTTTCAGATGTATATATTTTAACTGAAATATCAGATGCAGAAGCTGAAGAAGAAGAAGACACTGTACAGAAAATGAATGTATGTCAGTCATGTTCAGATGATGATTGGTCAGAAGAAAAGCATTACAGTGAAACAGAAAGTAGCACAGACTATGAAGTTACCAGTGAAACATCAGATGATTCAGACGATGAGTCTGTAAGCACTGTTTCATTATCAGTCAAACAAGGTAAGCAGCCTGCTTCACCATTTCCCCAAATAAATGCTTTTTTTCCATTTGAAAAGAAAACAACTGTTTCCACAAGTCTTCCACAACCAGAAATTAAGAGAATTGAAGAAAATGGGTTGTTGAAAAAGATTGTCAAAACAAATAGCCTAATTTATATCCCGGTTCAAGTTCAAGTAAAAAATGAATGGATTTCTGTTGATGCTTTTGTTGATACCGGTGGATCAAATAATTTGGCTAGACCATCATTATTCAAATCTCTGTGGAAACCGCTAAAAAATATTTTGGTTTCAGAAACCATAGGAGGATCAGTGAATCTGACACATTATGTTGATAATATCTCTTTAAAAGTGGGAGGGTGTATTGTTAAGATTTCTGCAATTCAGCATTTTGATCCTTCAGCAAGTCTTAAGTTGGGTATGCCATTTATAAATTCTGTTCTTCCAGTTACAATCAATCAAGATAAGCTGGTTATTAATCTGAAAAAGAAAGCTATTGTTGTTCCTAGATTGTTTATTGCAAACTCTGAAGCTAGGAATGAAAATAGCCAGAAAAGAATAGGAACCAGAAAGCCAAAACAAGATTCTGATGACTGGCAGGAAGTATTACAATTCTATGAGCAAAGAGCAGAATAAAAAACAAAACAATTAGCTTGTATAGATCCCAACTGGTCTAAAGAACAAAGTGATATTCATCAAAGACTGTTGAAGAGTTGCTCTGAAAACCCACAACAATTTTGGGTAACAGAGAGCCCGATGCAAGAAATCGTCACTTTGCATGATAATGGAGTCAAAGGTAAGATGATTCCCTGTACCCCAGCAGATGAGCAGGAGATAAAAAATCAGATAAAAGCACTGCTACAAATGCAGCTTATTGAGCCGAGCGAATCTCATTATTCTTGCTCAGCATTTCTTGTAAGGAATCATTCTGAAATAGTAAGAGGTAAGCCAAGGATGGTGATAAATTATAAACCTCTTAATGCTATTACTCAAAGTTTTAATTATCCATTACCAAGGCCTGAGACAATCATGCAGAAGATTCAGCACAGCAAGGTGTTCAATAAGTTTGATATGAAGTCGGGATATTATCAGATTCAAATCCAGCCAGAAGACCGGCATAAAACCGCTTTTGTTTGTCCAACGGGATTTTATCAGTGGAAAGTGGTGCCCTTTGGTTTCAAAAATGCTCCAGCATTCTTCCAGAGAAGAATGGACTATAGTTTTGCTAAATATGACTTTATTGTTACATACATAGATGATATTCTTGTACATAGCCCAGATATACATACTCATATAGAGCATTTAGAAATTTTCCTAAAAGAAGTGCAGCAGCATGGCATAATCTTGTCAGAAAAGAAAATGACTCTGTTTCAGGATAATATTGATTTTCTTGGAATTAATGTTGCTAATGGTGCAATCCAGATGCAACCTCATGTTTTAACCAAATTGACACAGTTTCCTGATGAATTGAAGGATACCAAGACCATTCAAAGATTTTTGGGAGTCCTGAATTATCTTCACAAATACATTCCAAATTTGACAGAAAAGACAGCGCCTATCAGAAAACATATAAAGCAAGGATGGTCACAAGAAGCAACTGAAGCCGTTAAAAGCCTAAAAGAGGAATGTCAGCACCTACCAAAGCTTCAACCACCAGGTGATGGTCTGCTTATACTTCAGACTGATGCTTCTTTAGACTTTTGGGCTGTTGTATTATTAGAACAAAGGACAAACAGTGAAGGAAAACTTCAAGAAAATCTTTGTGGATATGCTTCTGGTGAATTCACATCAAGCCAGAAGAACTACTTCATTGCAGAAAAGGAAACATTAGCCATTTTCAATGGGATACAGCGATTTGATGTATATCTTACTCCCGTAAAGTTTCTGGTTAGAACAGATTCTAGAAATTTCAAATATTTCCTATCTACCAAAATCTCAAGACAAATTACTAAAGGCAGAATATTAGCCTGGCGGATCTGGTTCCAACAGTTCGACTTTGAAGTCAAGTGGATCCCAGGTAACTCAAATTTCCTAACAGACTCTTTGACAAGAGACATGAACAAAATGTATATAACCTGTAAATATTCAGTTTTCGAAATTCCAGGTAAAAAACCAGAAGATGATAGCTTTGCCACATTTGTAGATAGATTCCGAATTCTGGAAAACCATGTTAGTTGGTTAACAGATGAAATAAAAAAGGTGGTAGGACTAAGGCTTAGAAGAAACATGTGGATTCGCAAGTGCCAAGCATGGCAATCAAAAAACTTGGGTATCTCCTTGGGCTTAGATGACAACTTGGTAAAAATCTTTTCTTTACCAAACATGAAAGTCAAGCTTTATTTCAGAAGCCTCATTGATCTATGGTCTAGTGTTTACACTAAAGAAATGATCTGGACCCTCATGATTTTAAATTATTATCAGATCATAGGTGGTGTAGATTTTGCATTTAGCCTATTCACAGGTGCTAAGATCCTAGACCTGGAAGAAATACCCATGAATGAAGAAATGGTAAAATATTTGGTTTCATTAAAAAATCCAGATATTTTTGAAGAATTAGAATCAGCATTTCTCCAAAGGATTGACGAAAATTATGCAAATACTGATTCTTTCCCTCAATATGAGATCTTTGAAGGTTTTGCAGATTGGGAAATCAGAGAAGGGAAATGTACAAAAATTCCAGCTACCAGAATATCCCAGTGCATCCAAAGAACGGTGCAATATTTAAAAACATTTTCATATCCTTGGGATTTTCATAGTTTAAGGATCAGAGATAACATTGAATCAAATTCTTTTGATCAAATCTTTAGTCATGAAAAGATTGGTAATTTTGAAACCGGTAACAATCAGGAGCTGATTAAGCAACATGCTGAATGGTTTCATGAGTTTGGAAATTTAAGATTGGTTGAAAAAGTGCAGATTCTCAAGAAATTAGATGAATTGCAGGGTCAGCCTAAAGCGCTCAAGTTTATAATTAATCAGAAGGCATTAATAACAATTTCAGTCTCATATCCAAATTGGAACAATAATGTCATCCACCTCATAAGTTTGATGATTTCTAAAAGAATATGTACATCAATGATATTTGAAATGGGATGGCAACATAAAGATGAATTAAATGAAAATTGTCGGTTATGGATTCAGCATGCAATTGAAAGTTCCACAAATATGTTCCAGATATTTAAGTGGGAGCTTTTAGATGGAGTTGAGCTGGTAGTACAAAAATCACCTGCAACTCGGAGTGCTTTTAAAGATTCGTTTCTTGACATTGAAATTAGTGCTCTTCCATTTTTGAACAAGTGGGAAAAGCAAGAAGCGATGTATACTCCACAGCAACAGGGCCTACACAAGATAAAAACGAATCTCAGCAAAGGAGAATCTTCATCAGCAGCATCTAGTCGGACAACAATAATACAAGAAAAAGAAAAAGTAGAAATGACAGATGCACAAGATCCAAATGAGGGAATCGATGAACAATACAACCGACTCATGAACCGGTACTATCAACAACAGTTGGATGAGTATGAACAATCTCCAGGACCGTCCGAAGAAGATCTTTGGGAAACAAGAAGTCCCACTTGGTAGAATCTTTGTCAGCAATGTGATAATGTTGATCACATGTTGTGACAGGATTCTTTTGTACAGAAAAGAATTGAGTAGACACCGTCGTTGGATAAAGATACTGACGGGACCCTAAATTATTTTCTTTTGACGTCAGTTTTAGATAGGTATAATACTATATAAGAGAGTGTGGGGAGATCATTCAGATCATCCTGAGCATTTCAAGTGTTTCTAGTTTTTGAGTATGAGACTCTTTGTAAGAAGCTTTGTATTCTCTTGCTTTTATTAATATCAAAGCCTATTGGGCCGCCTGTCTGAGGACAGTTCCTGTAATCCGAAAGAGGCTTGAGCTGTAAGGCGCTGAAGTGAAGACCCGTGGAGAGAGGTCGTGTCGCGCATGGTCGCCTGAGGATTGGATACCTGTGTTCAGAAGTGTGGTGTGGGAAGCGACTGTCTTATTTAAAAGTAAGTCCATCTAAAGCTTTATCTATTATACTCAGTCTCTGTCTCGAATGTTCAGTGCATCCTCCATTTTACAAAAAGGGAAAAACTCTCCCGAAAATGCTCCAGAAAAGGTAGGGAGCTTTTTTTTTTAGGAAGCGTGCTCCCGAGTCGCTCCCGCCCGGAGCGCGGATTGGGAGTGGGATCGAGGAGGGGGTGGGCGCGCTCCCCCGCAACACTGTAGATAATATTATCAGAATGACACCTAGAAAATCCAGTTTTTAAAAGAAAGCTATCCATTTTGGCATACCAAGCCTGAGGGGCTTGCTTGAGACCATTAAGGGATTTCTTAAGCCGACATACAAGGCTAGAGTCTGATTGTATAAATCCAGTAAGTTGTTCCATATAGATTTCTTCATGCAAGTCCCCATGCAAGAAGGCAGATTTAACATCCATCTGATGGACTTCCCATTTGAAAGAGGCAACAAGGGAAAGAACAAGGCGAATAGAGTTCATTTTGGAAACAGGGGAGAAGGTTTCAGTATAGTTAATGCCTTCAACTTGTGAAAAACCCTTAGCAACAAGACGAGCTTTATGTTTATCAACTTTTCCATCTGATCCATACTTAGTTCTGTAAACCCATTTGCATCTAACAAGTTTTCGTCCCTTTGGAAGAGGAACAAGATAGGAACAAGATCCCATGTATCATTTGCTAATAATGAACGATATTCTTCATTCATAGCTGCGTCCCAATCTGGATGGCCTGAAGCTTCTACAAAGGTGTCAGGACCATAATTCGCTAAAGCTTCAACCAGTAAAGAAGAGGCTCTATCAAACTGAGAACGTGTACATCGTTGATCTATAGGATCACCAGCAAGAGCACTTGCTGCATCCCGAGTTGCACAGACCCGTTTTGGAAGTTGAGGAACTGAAGGAGGATCCTGAGAAGGTGGGGGAGGATTGTCATCCTCGTTGTCATCATTTGAAGAAGAAATATTTTCAGTAGTAGAAGGGATAGAGAGAGGTGGCACATCCACTGAACTAGGCTCATAGGCTGATATATTTTCAGCAAACTTTACATCTCTTCTAATGATAACATTTTTGGACTTAAGTGGAATAAGTCTATATCCTTTGACATCTTCAGAATATCCAACAAAAATACATTTTTCACTCTTATGTTCTAAAACTTTATGTTTCTCATCTGGAATATGGGCCCATGCTTCACTTCCAAAAATACAAAAGTGACTTACATCTGGTTTAATTGAGCTCCATGCTTCTTCTAGAGTGATATTCTTTAAAACCTCAGTAGGAATGTGATTTACTATGTAATTTGCACAGTTAATTACTTCTGCCCAAAAATTAAGACTAAGTCTTTTAGATTGAAACATACAATTAGCCATTTCCTTTAAGGTGCAATTTTTCCTTTCAGCTACACCATTTTGTTGTGGAGTATATGGAACAGCATGTTGCATTTGAATTCCATTCTCAGTGAAAAAGTTGATGAATTTTTTGTTAACATATTCTCCACCATTATCAAATCTTAGCTTAAGAATTTGATGTCCAAATTGTTTTTCAACAAAGGCCAAGAAGTATACCCAAGTGCGTCTGGAGAAATCATTAATGAAAATTAAGAAATACTTGTAACCAAAGAATGAAACAACTAGAAGTGGACCACATAAATCACTATGCACAAGATGTAAAGGGGTTGAGGCGTGCCAAGAGTCACGTTTTTCAAAACTATCCTGATGATGTATTCTGAGTACACATCCAGAACAAACACCACCTCTACAAGATACCATTGGAAGACCTGTCACCATATTTTCTTTACATAGATTCTGAAGGGAGCGATAGTTTAAGTGACAAAATAGCTCATGCCAAAGTTTGCTCACTTCATCATTATGAGCAACAAATACTGAGGGAAGATTTGATGACCCAAAGTTGTTAAACTTATACAACCTTGTAGAATCATCAGCAATGTCAGTAGCTAAAATCTTTCTAGGATCTCTTAGGTCCTTAGTTACAACATCGTGAGGTGAAAATTCAACAATTTTACCTTCACTTGAATGAGTTATCTGATATACAGATAGAAGGTTGCGGGCTAAGGTTGGAACACATAATACATCATTAAATTGACCATTGTCTAGATGAACAATTCCAATCCCTACAACACTAAGAGATCTATCATCACCAACATATATATTTTTGGTTTTACAATCATTTAAAGAAGAAAACATGTCTTTTTTTTCCATGTGATAAGAAGCTCCAGAATCAATGAGCCACTCATGAGAATGAGAAGAAGAAGATATATTTAATACATAACCAGACCGAGATGTTTGACAACCACATGCAGAAAGTGTTATTCCTAAAGATGAAGTTGAAGTTGAAGATTGCTCCAAATGGATTTTATGCTTCTTCATTGTTGCTTCCAAGGCTTCCATCTCCTTAAAGCATTTGGATTCTAAGCGGTCATCTCAATTACAAAAGTGGCAATGTCTATCAGTCTTCTTCCCTTTGTTTTTATTTGCCTCGTCATTTTGTTGAAATGATTTTTCATTTTGAGGCTGAAATTGCTTAGGACCCTTCTTTGGTTTAAGACCATTATTTTTAGGATATTGCTTCTTAGGATTCTTTGAATTTGGCTCTTGTTGGGTAGCTAAGGCTTTTTTAGAAGAGTTTCAAAGATTAAGAAGACCAAGATATAAGAGCTTTTCGTGTTCTCTTATTAAAGAATCACAAAAGGCATCAAAAGAGGGGGACTTGTATTCTTGTCCTTGAGAAATAAAGGCTTCTCTAGTAGAATAGAAGGTTGGTCCCAACTTACTAAGAATGGAATAGACAAGGCTACCATCTTCTTTCTTAACTTTAACACCTTCCAAGAGAAGTCTAAGGGTCTTGAACTCGGACAAAAAATCTTCAATGTAAGCAACTCATTTTCGAGTTGATGGGCTCTGATTTCATTTTTAATTCCAAAAACTTTAGTAAGATGTTCATTGCTTCATTAGGAGTATCAATTTCAGTGATATGGAATCTAAAGTCTGGAAAAATAGACATCTCTGTCAACCACGTGCTTGATCTTGCCTATTTTCCCATTTGGTTATCTTATCTTTTTCTTGAGGTTTGGTTTCTTGGCCTGAAACTATTCTGTAAATACATTTACTTCTAAGTAAATCCACAATGTAGTACTACCATTGGAAGTAGTTGGTGTTGTCAAGAATAACTTGGCATGGACTTTTTATTTTAACAGAAACTGAAGCTATAGAAGTTGAAACTAAGTGTTCCAATGGAAAGATCTTAAAAAATTAGGCTGATTCAAAAAAACAGCTCTGAAAACGGCTTCCGGATGAAGTAATTAACGCTTTTTGAAGAAAAGTTGTTAAAGATGTTAACGAAGTGCATGAATGTGCGGAAATGAATGATAATGTTATATTTAAAAAAAAACCCTCCTCCCGCTCCCCCCTCACCATTTCCAAACTTAATCTAATTAGCGCACTTAAAAAAAATAAAATTATGTGACTCACTTTTATAAATAAATGAAAGTCATTTTTAAAATGGTACTTTATGAGCTACCCATTAAATTGTAACTTAAATAAAAGATAAAAAGAATTTAGAATGATAAGTAACTCATTTTTTATAATGGGTGAGAACACTTTTACATAAAGTAACTTTAAAACATAAGTTACATGTGTTTTTTGAAAAAGTAACTCAACAAAAAGAAATACTTGAACTCAAGACCTCTATTCTCATAAACTAACTTTGGACTAAGTGAGCTAGTTTAAAATGTTAGTGATTTTTGGAAAAAAGAAAAAGGTTTTTTTTTTTAGTCACTGACGCTTTGGGGTGCGTGCTTACTTGAAAAAGCTTTTTTTAGCCTACAAAACAAAAACCACAAAACCCAACATGGACATACAAAAAGAAGCAAACCTTACGGCTTGAAGTTAGCTTTAGCCGGAAACTAAATATTTTCTCAATGTTTCTGATTTTCCGAGATCGCACTAAGCCGCAGCGGAAAAGAGCATATGCATGAGAAAAATCCTTCCTTTTTGTTTCTAATTTGCCCAGATCACACAAAGTCACGGGGCAAAAAACATACGCAGAAATGAAAGGTATAGATCTGGTAATAAAAAACAGAGAGCTAAATAAACCAAAATAAACAGAGAGATAAATAGCTAAAACTACGAATAAAGATTGTATATCTTTAGATCTTAAAAATGACGTAGTTAGGGATACTGGAAACCTTTTCGCATGAAACGAAAGGGATTCCTCACTAGAACATATGCTCCTAACAAAATAGAGCAGTCCTCTCAGCTCGAAAGCAGTCAGAAACAGTAGATCTAAGAAACGACAGTTGGATGCAGTTGTACCGCTTCAGATTTGGATCACCAACAAATGCGGCCCTCAAATAGTTTTGATACCATGTAGGAATTTACAGGGTAAATTCCTCAGACAAAACACCAAAGGACACTGCTCAAACAGATCACAGATCAATACACCAATGTTCTTGATGTGGTTAAAACCCTCAAAGAGAGGAACAGTCCACGGCCTAAGCCAACGGGATCACTTTAAAAAATTTATTAATAAAAGAATGAAAATTTACATAAGCTTCTCTCATGAACGATTATCCTACAAATGACCCTCCATGCTTTATAAATAGAGATCATGGACCAATCGAGTGTTAAGCCACGGATCGAGTGTCGGTAATACCGAGGAGAGAATAAACCATCAAATCACTTCATGTCTGGAACATATCGTGACCGTCGGATTGTAAGTTACAAAAGTAGATAGTAAAGAAACACACTTTACCTAACTCTACACTAGACAGTTATACTTAACTATTTCCTATGTGTCAGAATATCTTAACACAAGCATATTGTCAAGGGAGTTGTAGAGATGATTCAAAGAGCATGTTGTCAGAGGGAGCCATATCACTTAATGTGTTAGTTACCATTTTCCATTGATGTCAAAGTGGGAGAGAATCTTGGAGGAGTCCAGGGAAAGAGCGAAATGCATGATGCTACCTTCCTTGGTATGCTTGGTGCGTTGACATCAATGACAAAGGGGGAGATTGTTGAGCATGTTGTCATTGATGTCAAAGCGAGCACAGGTGCAAAATGTTGAGCAGTTGTAGGATATTGAGCAAATGTGCAACACATCATTAATGTCATTGCAAGAACACGTATGCAAGGGATGATGCAGTAAAAAAAACCCTAACCTTAGGGTTTGCATTCTTGGACGATGGACATATACCACTTTTGTTAGCATTTTTCAAGCAACAGATTAGTGTGATTGTCTTGGTGTCCCTCGCCATCAGATTCTCCTCATCATGCTAATTTTGGTAGTATGTGGAGTGTCTCGTGGGCCTTCACAGCGTGTGAAATATGTATCATCAAAATTGAAGACCTAGCTAATGGGCTAAAACCCCAAGGGTTAATCCATGCATGATGATGTAGCAATAGGTTGGATGGGGAGATCCAAAGCATGATAACATGGCAACCCTAATGGTGTTTATAAAGTAGCAGCATTTATAATTAATAGACCAAAGATGGAGAATTTATTAATGGTTTAAAAAGGTTCAAAAAAATAAATAAAATTAATAAATATAAACAAAATTAGAGGTCAATTTATTTGGACTATTATCATAGTCAAAAATAAAAAGTAGAAGGAATCTAATTTCCTAAGTATTGGTGGGCCACTCTTTTAGAGATTTCTCCAAAATCCAAATATGAAATTTTGCTCTCTTCAAAAGAAAATGTTCGTCACAATTACTTGCTCATAAAACTATATAAATCCCCTACGGGTCACTCTCAAATGTATCGAACGATTTGGGGTTGTTCGCTGAAGACCTCAACGGCCAAGTTTTCTCAAGGTATTATATCCCTATGAAGCGGTAGTCTTTTGGAAGTAGTTTTTTTGTTTGTTTTGATTTAGGATTTTGCTTACACGTGAATTCCGTTTCCAGGCTCCGACCTTCTTTAAAATTGTGTTCAACGCTCAAAACTTAATCTATCCTGCGACCCCAAGACAAGTATAATCGATTTATACCTCCGGTCATTTTGCTCAACTCTGTGGAATTTTTTCTAGAGTTTATTGAAAGGAAATATTAAAACACGTGAATCGTTGAAGTGAAGTGTTGGGTGTTTTTGAGTTTCTAGCGTTTTCTTATTCATGGGAGAAATGAAGATTGGTTCGAAGTTGAAGACTGAAGCTCTTTCTGCAATTTTCCTGTAGCCATGTATAATTTTCTTGGGTGATCAATTTTGGTGGTTTTGTGTGTATTTTGCTTTTCGCATTTCGTCATTTTGGTTTTGCAAGTGAACTGTATTGTGCCCAAATATTCACCTTATTTTTGTAGCTTGCGCATCAGGAAGAATTGGGGCCCAGTATTTTTGAACTCATTAAGGCCATCCTTGAGTGCACCTTTTTGCTATCAAGATCTGGAAATCAAAGTTTGACTATCAACAAAAAACTTTAAGTATGTCAACGATGAATCAGAAACTTTGTTGATTGGTTCTTTGTATTCAACTATTTGTTACAATCTTATCGGATCATGAAAACTCTCCATTGGTTTTTTGGCATATCGAAGCATCATTTCTCAATGTATCTGTGGAGCAGTGGAGGATTACGAATCCTGTTGCAAACGCAAATCAGAACTGCAACTTTTGAAGCTTTTGTTCAGTCAAGTTCACCTGACAAAGCATCTATAAGAGAACAACGAAAACTTGAAATGTGTCCATATAACAATGATATGACTTTATATGAGTATCTAGGATCGTGATGTATAAAGAAGAATCTGGTAGCAATTACCAGGAGAATTCTTGACCTGCAAAGTTTTATGTGTTAACTGACAAATGTTTGATGGCTCCAAGCGAGGCAGATAGCAACTATGACATATAGTAAAATAAATGTGGTTGCTAGTGCCTTGTGTGTTGGATACTTCAAACAGTATATATATTTTATTTATGAAAGAGTTAGAGGTGCTTTTATGGTTCAGGATGTCTCATTAAGGGACCAGAACAACGAGGTGCCCTTAACATGATATTTGCTAGAGACCTAGAGGAAGTGAGACCATGACCTTTATCTTGATGGCTTGATTATAATCTTGACCTTAACAAGACTAAGGCAGTAACCTTATTCTACAACAAACCTTGACTATGACAGTTCTTGGGTATCACATGGCAGCTTGTCTATAACAACAACTCTGAACAATGTTGATGTCAGTGTTGATGCATGGTAGTATTTCAATCTGGCCTTAATGTGTGGCAATATCTCAAATTCTCATATTACAATTGCTAATTTGTGATGCAACGTGTCTCATGTATAATGACCTAACCCAGTTGACCAATGTAACAATGAGACTGTATGGTTAGTACCATCCTTGTATGGCAGTGATGCAAATAATATGATTGTGCATCCTGTTGACCACTACGTGTCAATGACCCATAGTAGTACACCCCATTTTTTCGAAAAATGAAGTGTCTGATCGATGTGTTCGTGTCGTCCAGCTATCATCATCTGTGTGATCATTATCTTATAACGTGAATCCATTCTGCATGTGTATAATATAAATAATTTCAGTAGATCCATGTCATGTATGTAATTGCTTAGATAAACCTACTTTTATAGTGACGACCTACATTCTAGAAGGTTTTTTGTCTCACCGATCCATTCTCAGATGGTCAACAAAGTTTTCCTTCAATTTTACCCCAAAGTCGAAATGGATTTTGTCACTGGTATCCTAGGCGAGTCCTAGTGTTATAACTCAAGCCTACGTAAAAGTGATTTGAGAATAAGCATAACTATGT
>APFE030521572.1:31157-53524 GCA_000404065.3 Pinus taeda | reverse complement strand
GATGGGAAGGTTCGTGTTTGGCAAAGGAACCCAAGAGATGCATCCACTCTTGGATTTAGGGTTGAAGGTCTTAATTAGGTTGGAGGAAGTCCGTTGGGAGCAATAACTTGTGATACTTCTCTTCAATCCGAATTATGGCACCAGAGATTTGCTCACCTTCATTTCAAAGCCTTACCTAATGCAAGGAAGATGGTCACAGGTATGCCTGAATTCAACTTGAATCATGAAGGTGTTTGTCAGGGATGTGAAGCTGGAAAACATAAAAGGGGACCATTCCCCTCAAGTGAAACTCAAACCACCGATATTCTTCAATTGGTCCATTCTGATCTATCAGGTATGTTTCCCGTGACATCTTTGGGTGGATATTTGTACTATGTTATTTTTGTGGATGACTTCTCTTGCAAAACATGGATCTATTTCGTAAAGGAAGAAAGATGAAGTGTTCAAATGGTTTTGCTCTTTCAAAGCCTTGGTCGAGAATCAAACAAAGAAGAAGATCAAAATATTGAGGATGGATAACGGGACCGAATATGAGTCAAACGAATTCAAAGACTATTGTAGAGAAGTTGGCATTAAGAGGGAGACCACTACTACATATACTCCTGAACAAAATGGTGTTGCCGAAAGGAAGAATCGTACTATCATAGAAGCAACTCGTGCCATGCTTCACAACCAAGGTCCACTGAAGTTCTTATGGGGAGAAGCTACCAACAATGTTGTGTATGTCCAAAACTGATGCCCACATCAATCTTTGGACTTCAAGACTCCTGAAGAAGTATTCACCGGTAAGAAACTTGATGTTTCTCATTTTAGAATTTTTGGTTATCCTGTATATTTTCATGTGCTAAAAGAGAAAAGAAACAAACTCGATGCATTTGGGAAGAAATGAACATTTGTGGGCTACAGTGAAACTTTGAAGGCATATAGAATCTATGTTCCTGGTCAAAGGGAAGTGGAATTAAGTCATGATGTCACTTTCAATGAAGATTCTACTCTTAGAAAGATTCGAGATCTTCCTATTCCTAGTAAGGACAATAATGATGATGTTGTAGAAAAGCATAATGAACCTTCGTCTGATGAGTTGATGCCCGATGTTGAAGGTCTAATGGATCCCATTGATCCACCTCCTAGTGAGCCCTTTACTTCAATAAAAATGTCTTTGTAGCTCAAAGATACTCTTGAATATGTTGAGAAACATATTGCACCGAGAGGGACATTTCGTGAAAGCAAGAATTTGAATAGGTACCAAAGGTACTTAGCTGCCATGAGTACCCATTGTTCAATCTGAGCCTTGTACATTCGAAGATGTCGTCAAACAACAAGTTTGTAAGAATGCAACGAACGAGAAGTATGAGTCGATCATGCAGAATGATGTCTGGGATGTGGTTCTTAGACCCAAGCACAAGTCTATGGTCACTTCTAAATGGCTCTACAATATCAAACATGGAGCTGATGGGAGTGTTGAAAAGTTCAAGGCTAGATTTGTTGCTCGAGGTTTCTCTCAAAAGGAAGGAGTAGACTATGATGAAATATTTGCACTGGTTGCCTGATATACCACCATCCATTCGATCATAGTCCTTACTGCCTCACAAAGATGGATCCTACACCAGATGGATGTCAAAACTACCTTCTTGCATGGTTCGCTTAAAGAGGAAGTCTATGTGGAACAACCAGAGGGGTTCTAGGTTCAAGATCGTGAGACACATGTATGCAAGTTGAAGAAAGCCTTTTATGGGTTGAAGCAAGCCCCTAGGGCTTGGTATGAGAGGATCGATAGCTATCTTATGAAGTTGGGATTTACAAGGAGCGAAGCTGACCTGAACCTATACTTCAAGGTTGAAAAGGATAGACCTCTCATTCTAGTCCTTTATGTGGATGATCTTTTTCTAACAGATGATGACCCTCTTATTCATCAATGCAAGAGGGAGTTGGCTTCTGAATTCGAGATGAAGGACCTAGGATTGATGTAGTACTTCCTAGGGTTGGAGGTCTGGCAAAAGCCAGGTGAGATTTTACTTTCTCAAGGAAAATACATTGTGAATCTACTTGAGAGATGTTAGATGGTGGACTGCAAGTCCGTGACTACTCCAATGGAACTCAACTTTAAGAAGCTATGTAGAAGTGTTACTGGGCCTAGATTGGCAGACCCTTCCGAGTATCGTCAACTTGTGGAGGCCCTGATGTTTTTGGTCAAATCTCGTCCTGACATATGCTTCACTGCGAATACGTTGAGTCGATATACAGTCAAACCTCATCACGTTCATTGGATTGTTGCTAATAATCTTTTGAGATATCTCTGCGGCACAGTCCACTATGGACTGAGATACACTATCCGGAATTTGAGGCTACATGGATATACAGATGCTGACTGGGTTGGCAGTGACGTGGATCATAAGAGCACGTCTGGGTGTTGCTTCTCTTTGGGGTTTGCTTCAATATCTTGGATGAGTAGGAAGCAGAAATAAGTGGCACTAAGCACCGCTGAGGCTGAATACATCGCTACAAGTATGGCCTGTTGTGAAGCAGTTTGGTTGAGGAAGCTCTTTAGTGAGCTATTTGAGCACATGCTAGATAACACTGTGATCTTTTGCGACAACCAGAGTGGCATTTGCCTATCAGACAATCTCGTGTTCCACGACTGATCTAAGCACATTGATATCAGGTACCACTTTATCCGGGATATGGTACAACGGGGAGCAATAAGGCTCCAACACATCAAGACGGATGAGCAAGTTGCATACATCCTCACGAAGCCTTTGGGGAAGGTCAAATTCTTAACCTTCCGAGAGAGACTTGGAGTCATGGAAAGACACTGCTATGAGAGTCCCGTATGAGTTGGACACAAAGCTCTGGGAGCTCCTGGGGGCTTGGTGTACTTCTTGGAGCTATGAGCGACCACAGGGTGAGTGGTTCACCTTCCCCTAGTGGTGCGCTAGATACAGGGTGAGTAGCTCACCTTCCCCTAGTGGTGCACTGGATACAAGGTGAGGGGTTCACCTTCCCCTGTGATACCCCATTATGGTTGACGTGTGTAGGGTGAGTGGTTCGTCTTGCCCTACTCGAACAACTGCATGTAGGGTGAGTGGTTCACCTTCCCCTACGATTGACATATGCATAGGATGAGTGGTTCACATTCTCCTATGGCATATGAGCAAGATGAGTGGTTCACATTCTCCTATGGCATATGAGCAAGATGAGTGGTTCACCTTCTCTTGTTGATGCCCCGGCACACATCCTACCCATAGAGTTAGAGACTCGTGGGAAGTACCACTCATCTAGCCAAATGAGTTGGGAAAAGATGGTTAGGGACCATATAGCATTGCCGATGAACGCATCGTGTACTGTCGTACTCCCTATGACTAGGATGCATAGTGTTCAACTTGATCTGGGATCAAGGACTGACTTTTGTCAGTGGAGAGTGGTATGATCTTATGACTAACTCTTGATCACTGCTTCTTCATTATTACTTCATGGTTCAGCAGAGCAGAGCAGAGTAGAACAAGAGTAGAGTAGAGGAGGGCAGTGATGACAGGGATGGTACAAGATGACAGGATGGCATGATGACAAATGGCTTGGCATCTGGAATTCTCCCTAGTTGAGAGGGAGTGTTAAAATTGGCAACTAGGGCCAACTTCCACCTTAGGACAACTCATATGATGGAGATGATTATTGTATTGGATTCCTCTTTTCGAGAGGTACAATTTTGATATAAACATCATCTCATTATGACAAGCATAAATGGAATTTTGAATTTATTCTTTCTCATGGACAAATTGTCAAGGTCTGCCTTAGTCAAATGTAAGCTCATGAAGCCCAATGGATGTGTCTCCTCACCCTCAATGAAGTGTATAAATAGGAGTGACCTCTCTCTCATTTGGACATCATCTCAACTCATCACATCATCTTCTCTCTACTCTCTTGATTGGTTCGTACACCTTGAGGCTTCTCTACTTTGAATGTGTGGAAGAGGTCGAATTTCTCCACTGGTTTTGGAGGCCGAAATTTTCAAAAATTAGGGAAGCGTTGACCAGCGTTGACTTGGGGTGTTTGACCATGCGTTGACTTCATTCTTGAGGGTAGAATTCTAATTTTTGGAGACCGCATTGATTGGTGCAATTTTCGAGGTGTTTGGGGACTGATTGACCGTGTTGACTTTGGTGTTGACTTTCTAGTTTGACTACAGAAATTATGGCAAACTTTGACTAGGTTGACCAAGTTGTTTTGGGGTTGACTTTGACTCCCTTGGCAAGTCGAATTCTTCTGTTGTTGATCGAGCTGCTTGGAGGTCATTTTGGGGTAGCTTTGACCACCGTTGACTTTCTGGTTAGGGCTGCAATGACTGTTGTTGACTATTATTTGGCAAAACTGTTTTGGGCATGTAATTCTAATATTTGTACTCTCTCTCTCTTCTCAACTAGTGAAGAATAATAAGATTTGATCAAAGGGTTTCCTCTTGTCTTGGCTTGTCTTTTGCACATGTTTTTCTGTTCTATCTGCATTACTATCAATGTGTTTAAGTTAATGTGATTTCTACTGGATATAATTGGAAATTGTCATTGGGTTGATAAGGAACATTGAAGTAAATTGTGTTAAAGCATAGAACATACCATTGTTATCTAAAATTAAGAACCTGATATATGTTTCGCTGTAAATATTCTTAGTCAATTTCATTTGGAGCCTCATCATGACCCATTGGATAGCTGCTAAGCATATTTTGAGACATCTGCGTGGCACTATACATCACTGCCTAAAGTATGATGGAAAGGAAGTTAAGTTGACAAGTTTTACATATTCAGATTGGGGTGGCAATGACACTGATGGCAGAAGCACTATTGGTTGATGTTTTAGTTTGGTAGTTGCAATGATTTCATGGATGAGTAGAAAACAAGATCCTATTGCATTAAGTAATGCTGAGGCCGAATACGTTGTTGCTTGTGAAGTAGGAAAGGAAGTTGTTTGGTTAAGAAAACTCTTGTCAAAATTGTTTGGGAAGCCTTTGGATCTTACTATAATAAATTGTGATAATCAAAGCAGCATCAAGATGTCTAAAGACCCTATATTCCATGCAAGGACGAAACATATCAACAACAAGTACCACTACATTAGAAGTTTGGTACAAGATGGGGTCGTAAAGCTACAATACATTCCGACGGATGAACAGGTAGCTAATGTGCTGACGAAGTCTCCTCCGCATAAGAGTTTGAATATTTTATAAGCATGCTTGGATTGGTTGACATTACATATTTAGTTGACAGTGAGAGATGAAGCATCTAATGGTGGATGCTTGGGAGGACATTTGGTCGGCTTTGTGTTGATGTCTAAATCCTGAAGAGGGAGGGTGGCATTGGTCTTAGACCTCTGACCTTGGATATGCACCTAGATCTTTGGATTGATGTTTAGCAAGTAAGCATGATGGTACCTAGACTGGCTGAAAGCTTGAGTCTATCTTAGTCCCACCCGGATAGATAACCCTGGTCAGGTATCTAGTCTGTGGAACTGAGTGTGTCGGAACTCTTCGTAGTTCATTTGTTTTTGAGATCTTCCATGTACTTGTATATATATGTAACTATGAATACCTCCTTAGTTAAGAGGGAGTGTTAAAGAATGTAACTAGGTTCAGTCTTCATAATTTTATAATGTCAAAAAGAAATTTTTATTATTAATAAAATGACTTATTAAAGCATGGGTTTCATGCTTGGGTCATCATTTTTAGGTCAAAGCTCCATTGCATGCTTCTAGGTTTTATATAGAGTTAATAGAGTCATTGCATATTTATTAGACCCTTCTTGGGCTTTTGTATCATGTAAAAAGAACTATTTTTGAGTCAAATAGGTCATTTGACACCTCCACACCAAGTTGGCCCTGTCCCTGAGAAGTCGGCCTACATTAGGGCAATTCAACCCATAAGAAGGCTACATATAAGAGGTAGTTCAATTCATTTGCAACACCAACTCAACAAGTTCGATACTCAAGAAAGAGAGGCAGAAAAAGTGTGAAATTCCTAAAGAAGAAGTTTGTTGGAAGGAACATTTTTGAAATTTTGGGCTATCAATTGCTCACACGTGCGAAGTTATTGGGCATTTACTAGGGTTGAAATTCTGAACTCTACTACAGGTCGAAATTTTGCTACTGTGGAGGCCGAAATTTTGTTGTTGCAAGGTCGAAGTTGTTGTTGAAAGGCTATCACTGGGAGAAGAAGGAAGGGTTAAATGGTGGTTGGAGGAAGTTTGAGTCTAGGTCAAAGAGTCTTGGATAATTTCATCTTGTCTTTGAATCTACTAAAGGAAGAGTTATGACTGGGTTTTCCCCTTTATAGGGGTTTTTGCCATGGTTGTCCGCCTACATCTTGTGTCTCTTGTTCTTGTGATCTTGATACACACATAAATTGGTAATTGCTTGATGAAACATAATATAATAAAGAAGTAAAAGAAGCCAATTATCAAGAAGAGGAATCAAATCAAACCCTAATTCCTACAAGCATTGGTTTCTCAACACTACATTCCATCATCCATTCAAGAGTATTGTTTCCATATGATATGGAATGTATACCAATCCTTGTCATAATGCTTTTTCCAGGAACATCCAAAGCGATGGTTCTTATAGGATCCAACTTAAAAGAATGACTACCTCTAACATAGTGTTAGACAATGTACGAATGAACACTTATGCAAAATGGTCCTAAAGATTTTCATTCTTAAAGGACTAGATGATTTCAAGCATTTCAAACAAGTAGACTCTCAATGTGCTACTATCACATGCTTCTATGTTATGATGCCATACTAAATCAAGATTTTTATAATTATGCCAGCCTACATCTTGGGTCTCTTGTTCTTGTGATCTTCATACACACATAAATTGGTAACTGCTTGATGAAACATAATATAATAAAAAAGCCAACATAATTCACAAGTAATTATCAAGAGGGGGAATCAAACCCTAATTCCTACAAGCATTGGTTTCTTAGCACTGCATTCAATCATCCATTCAAGAGTATTGTTTCCATGTGATCTGGAATGTATAACAATCCTTGTCATAATGTGTTTTCCAAGAACCTCCCAAAGATGACTGGGTTTTCCCCTTTATAGGGGTTTTTGCCATGGTTGTCCAACTACATCTTGTGTCTCTTGTTCTTGTATCGGTAATTGCTTGATGAAATGTAATATAATAAAGAAGTAAAAGAAGCCAACATAATTCACAAGTAATTATCAAGAAGAGGAATCAAACCCTAATTCCTACAAGCATTGGTTTCTCAACACTGCATTCCATCATCCATTCAAGAGTATTGTTTCCATATGATATGGAATGTATACCAATCCTTGTCATAATGTTTTTTCCAAGAACCTCCCAAAGTGATGGTTCTTATAGGATCCAACTTAGAAGAATGACTACCTCTAACATAGTGTTAGACAATGTATGAATGAACACTTATGCAAATTGGTCCCCAACATTTTCATTCTTAAAGGACTAGATGATTTCAAGCATTTCAAACAAAGTAGACTCTAAATGTGCTACTATCACATGCTTCTATGTTATGATACCATACTAAATCAAGATTTTTATAGTTATGCATGCCTACATCTTGTGTCTCTTGTTCTTGTGATCTTCATACACACATAAATTGGTAATTGCTTGATGAAACATAACATGATAAAAAAGCCAACATAATTGACAAGTAATTATCAAGAGGAGGAATCAAACCCTAATTCCTACAAGCATTGGTTTCTCAACACTGCATTCAATCATCCATTCAAGAGTATTGTTTCCATATGATATGGAATGCATAACAATCCTTGTTATAATGTGTTTTCCAAGAACCTCCCAAAGTGATGGTTCTTATAGGATCTTTAGGATCCAACTTAGAAGAATGACTAACTCTAACATAGTGTTAGACAATGTACGAATGAACACTTATGCAGAATGGTCCCCAAGATTTTCATTCATAAAGGACTAGATGATTTCAAACATTTCAAACAAGTAGACTCTAAATGTGCTACTATCACATGCTTCTATGTTATGATGCCATACTAAATCAAGATTTTTATAATTATGTATGCTTACTCTTTCGATTACCAATGACCATGTTAGCATTTAGTCCTTTAGGGTCTTTACAGTTCATCATGCTCACCAAAGTAAAGGCACTACTTTGCCTAGCCATCCTTCTTATTTTACTTCCTTCATTATGTACCTACAATATTTACCAACAAGTACGACCAACCAAGCAAAATATACAAATACAAGAGCATGATGATAATTTTGACAAACTAGGGATTCCATGGTATCTTAGAGGGTGAATTCCTAGGGCTTTCAAGTACAAACCCTAGGCAACTCCAGGGTCTCTATGTCATACCCTAGATTCCATCCTTGCTAGGGATTTCCATATATTGTTGACTACCTACAAACCCTAGAAGATAGGGTTTCTATGAGGGAACAAACAGATTAGGGTTAGGGTTTTCTTATTGCAAGCACCATCTAGGATTTACAATCCCTAGGCAAGATGAAGTCTACAAACTCAAGGTATGCAACAAAACCTTAATACATTTCATGTTAGACCCATTAAACAATTATATGTACATGAAGGCCTACATGCCTTAGTTCTTCGTGATCACCGGAAGTCTACCACAAAGCTTTCTTGTGTCATCTCGACCTTCTATGATACTTCAAGATGCCAATGCTTGTTGCTTCCACCAAAGTTTGTCTTCCAATGATTTTAGAATGCCAAGATTACTCTTCTAAGACACTGTTTTTTTCTCTTCGACTTATCCGGTAGGCGCTGCTACAGGTCTTCTTCACAATTCAAGGTGTTATATTTCCACTATTGTTGAGAGCACTGCCTTCAAGATGCTCTCCTCAAGGTGACTAACTTCCTCTAAAATTCTAGTTAGGGTATTCATCAAACTAGACTTCTATTGTAGTTCATTGCACCAACCTTTACCTTTGTCCCTGCTTCCATTCTTTTGTCCACACTTGAGGGTGGTCATATTTCAATAGATAGAACTAGTGTGCCAAAGTAAATACAAATATTTTAGCTATTGTCTTCACCAAGGGTCTCGGCCCTCTCCATTGTGCACAGAAAGCCTGGACAAATTTCTTTAGGGTATAGCATCATATAAAGAATCTTAACTGGGCATAATTCGGTCATCAAACAGTCCATACATGTTACAGCTCGTTCCTTTTTAAGCATTTGAGGTACATGCCTTCTTTCTTAAATCAATGGCTTGTACAATAGGTCTAGCACCTATTTCTTGAGACACCTGAAGCCTTGCAACTACGTCCTTTCCAATAATCACAAGAACAATCTGCTAAAATAGATTTCCAAAGAGTGTGGACTTGAGATTACTTCAAGATGCCATACTTTAATGAATTGTAGGGATTCTTCTAGCCTCGAATTTTAAAGATATATGTTTGTAGAAAGGTGAATATGACCCTCTGGTTAGGGTTACTAAAACTACCTTAATTCGAACTGATATGCCTTCTCAACACAGTGCTAAAATTCTTTTAAGTCACAGTGTTGGTGCTTCATTTAACATGGTCTTTACTTAGATGATTAATTGAGCCATTAGTCCTCTAAAATAGGGATCTCGGCCCTCCTATTGTAGAGCTCAACTACCTACAATGGATCAGACTTTAAACAGGATTCAAATTCTTTTATAACCATCCACAAGTCCCTCGGTCTTGTGTAGGCCTTTTACAGTGCCTTTTCAGACTTTTGAGAAGATTAAATGGTTCCTAGATATTTGGTTCTCGATCTTTCCAATCTCGGGACTTCTAATCCTAAATACAAAGGTTTGGACTCACTGTAGCATGTAGAAAAAATACATTTTCTAGCTCAAATGTGCCTTCAATTATTTCAGCCTTCAAAGAAAGTATGCACAGTCCCTTTATCTTGACTTCAAAGAACAATGCAAGCCATTTCATGAGATCTTATAGTTGCCTATATTACTAACCTTAGCTCTGATACCATGTTGGAAAATTAATTAGGGCAGCATCTTTAATTTAATATTTTCCTTATAGGACATTTACTTGTGATTTTAAGATATTCTTTTCATTATTATGCTTATATTCTCATCATCAAATAAATGCAAAAAACATGAACACAAGATATAGGCTCTACGCCAGGGCAAAACCCCTCCAAGGGGAAAATCCGTCAGAACTTCTCTTATCAATTTCAAAGGAGACATCCAAGACCCAAAAACAAGACCTCTTGTTCTCACCAAGACACAAATCGACCAGCTAGACATTTTGCAAGATCTTCAAGGGCAACGACGTAAATTCTCTCCAAAAGAATGCTCTTCTAGCCATCTCAGACCTGAGGTAACCCTAGGTCCCACGCATAACAGAAATAAGACAGAGATCTGAGCTCTCTACAGCTTAAGTCCTTCACTAGACTTCTTCTCCCTTCTAAGACCTTTTCAACCTTCATTCCTTCTCCAAACCACAGACCATATCAAGATAAAATGTGCAGATGTCTGTCTATAATGGAGGTCGAAGTTTCTTTATAAATAGCCTTCCAAGTGGCTCTTCAAGCCCACTCTAGGTCGACTTCAACTGGTTGGCCAACTTGTTCTTGGGAGCACACTTCTATATCCAAAATAAATTTTATTTTCTTGATATAAGTGCCCAAAAGGGTCTTTTACATAATAATAGTTTGACTCATAAAAAACCTAAGAGCATACAATGGATGCTCGACCTAGTAACCAAAGACATAAGCATGAAACCCATGCTTTACAAAATAATTTTCTTTTACATTTTCTTTCATCCTTTTGATCAATACATAGAGATTACAATGTTATTTGAGTCAAATGACAACTATGAAGACCGAAACTAGTTACAATTTCCAACAGTCGAGCAACTTAAAGCAACAAGGAAAGTGCACTCGACACTTCACACCAACCACCGAGAAGTTCAAAGTGTTGATGTCTGGAGCAAAAACATCAACATCTTTTAGTGACCAAACTAGGGAGTGAGGTTAGTATTGGTGTCTTGAACAAAAACATCAACATCTTTTGTTGACTATACTGGGGAGTGAGATTAGTTTTGCTCCTTAGTTTGTCGTTTCATATAGCATGCATAGTTCTTTTCAGATTTTGATTGAAAGCTTGCCTTGGCATCTTTGTCCCACTTTTGTTGGTTATCCTATGGAGTCTTCCTAGGATCATGTGAATAAATTCATAGATTTTTGTTGATTTGCAACAGTTTATGACACTCTTACTGCTTCCCATTTGTTTCCTCTCACTCTTACTAAAGAGGCAGAAGATTGCAACCCTAATATTGTGGGGTCAACCCTCTTCGATAAATTTATCCATGATTTTCCTCTTTTACCTGTGCCTATGCAACCCTAGTTTGGTGTAACTTTTGTTAGAATTCCCATAACCCTTTGACTTGTCAAATATTTTCCAAAGTTAAGAGGTGTTGAGAAATCAAGATACTTGTAAGTTGTAGATTAGGATGATTTCTCTTAACTTGATAATTACTTGTGAAGTTTGTTGGCTTCTTATTAAATATATTTTTTTTTCATCAAGCAATTACCAAAAACATGAAGATCATAGAGAGGCAAAGAACACAAGAATTAGGCTCCAAGCCAGGGAAAAACCCCACAAGAGGGGAACCCAAGAAATCCTCTTCTTATAGAATTGGATCAAAGTGAGATATCCAAGACCCTAGACCAAGACAAAGACTTCGATAAACCCCACCAGTCAACCCTCCTCCAAGTTTTTTTCCAACAAGCCAAAGTCAACGTTGGTCAAACCTCTTAAATTCTGGTCAAACTGCAAAAAAAATTGGTTTGCAATGAAGGATGAATTTCGGCCATGTAACATCTCTAAAAAATCGTAGAAAGACTCGTACGCATGGGCAGATTAGGGCAAACAACTCGGATTCCTCTCTCCTTTGACTTTCATTGATTTTCTTCTTCTTCTCCCACAGAAATCGACGTGATGGATGGATGGATGAATAAGGTCAAATTGTCTTGTGTTTATACATGTTTAGGAGGCTGAGTAGTTGCCTCTTTAGGCCGATTTGCCTAGGGAGGGCCGACTTTTCTAGGGAGCGTCGACTTGTCTAGGGAGGGCCAACATGGTTTGTCGATGACATTTTGACTTTTTGACTCAAGATAAAACTAATTTTCTTTTTCTTACAAGAAGTCCAAATGGGACTTTGACTCAATTACATTTCTTTGACTCATAATAAATTTCCTTTTTGACTCAATTGACCCTACAAGCATGAAGAACACATGCATTGACTAGAAATAAAATAATGTAATAAATGAATATAATAAGTACATCAATGATACATTTGTATTACAATATGAAGACCGACACTAGTTAAATTTTCAACACTCCCTCTTAACTAGGGAGGTATTCATAATGACACAACAAGATTCTCTCAAATTGAAATATTCTCATAAGAAGGGATTTAGATTGATAAGCATCATCATAACCTGCATTGTCAAAAATAGCAAGGCCTTGACTAACAAGCTCTATCTCTCGACTAGATCAAAGCGTAATGCTGGGAGGCACAAAATTGGACTCCACCGCCTCTCAAGGCACATACCCTGCCCAAATGTTCACCAGTTATGTCCTCACAGGACTATTCTTATCTTAAATACCCATCCCTTAAGAATATCAATCCTAGGGACTATTCTTATCTTGGATACAAATCCTCAAAGAATATCGGTCCCAGTTGCTTATCCAATCCACCATTCTCCCTACCAATGCCCTCACTAGACTTACAACTATTAGTCCTAGCCATAGTTCATGACACATGAAGAATATGGTGTCCAACCTCACTCCCTCTCAAGAAGGGATGAAATCCTCACTCCCTCTCAACCAGGAAGAAATAACCACAAGCCTAAGCAAGTCCCAAAAATACTCATCAATGCATCGGCTACATGTTCTTTTGTGGAGATCTATTGTAGATTCTCGACTCCTATCTCCATCACATCATAACTAGCTTCAACCTTCCTAGTTTTCTAACAATCTTTTATATCAAAATCAACGTGTCATCAAATAGTTCATCAAACGCCTTATAGAGCCAAACTTCTTTATAGCAAATTTGCACAAGCCTTCACATCTTTTTTCTTTGTAGAGTTTAGCTTCATGTCCCTCCAGGAAATCATATCAGCTTCCAATTATCATCAGTTGTATCAACAACAGTGCTTGTCAAACCAATCAACGTAGAACCAATTATAGCTCCCTCTTTTCGGCTGAGGTTGGTGAACATTTTCTAGATCAATATTGAATCCAACACATCGTCAAGTGATCAACACACTGTCTTATGACTTCTTGTATTAGTTTGTTGTGTTTTCTGCATCTATAGTGTACACACTTCTGCTATATACTCTATTTGGAAGTCATAACATATCCCAAACATTATTGATGTCATTCCTCATTATTAGAGTTACCAAGAGTAATCGATATGTATCCTTGAATTGTAGAATTCTTTTATCAATCCTTGCAGCTAGCTCCCTCTAAAGTCTACCTTATTGAATAACAACCAATAGTAGTGTCATCATAAGTTATGCCAATAATCAATTTTGTTGCCATGTTCCAAACAACCATCTAGAAGAGTATAATTTTCTTCAACTTCCTCTGAAGATATTAGTCTTCTTTTGATATAGTTGATTGGAAAACTTCCTATGTGGTAAGTATACTTTCTTCCAGGTTGTCATCAAACTGCTTCTTTAATCTTCTTTGAAGATGATGTCCATGAGATTCCTTTGTGATAAAAGTAGCCTCATTTATGCTTACAAGTTGCTTCTAGATTGTTCTTTGATGCATATTGATAAGTTGCCTACTCTTCTTGTAGAATAGACCTCTAGTATGTTTCTTTGAATCTCTCATTCGAATCCTCCTTATAGAATTAGATCAAAGTGAGATATACAAGACCCTAGACCAAGACCAAGACTTCCACAAAGACCCCAAGTTAGCTCTCCTTCAAATCTTTTTCCAACAAGTCAAAGTCAACAAAGTCAATGTTTGTCAAACCTCTAAAATTTTGGTCAAACTGCAGAAAATTTCAGTCCTATAATGAAGGCCAAATTTCAGCCCTGTAATAGCCCTGAAAAATCGTAGAAAAACTCATGTGTGAGAAAATTCAAATTTCTCTCTCCTTTGACTTTCGTTGATTTTCTTCTTTTCGAATAGAAATCGATGTGATGGATGGATGGATGAATGAGGTCGAATTGTCTTGTATTTATAAATTTCCAAGAGGTCGAATAGCTGCCTCTTTAGGCCGACTTGTCCAAGGAAGGCCAACTTGCTTTGTGGATGACATTTTGACTTTTTGACTCAAGATAAAAATATTTTTCTTTTTCTTACAAGAAGTCCAAATGGGACTTTGACTCAATTACATTTCTTTGACTCAATAAATTTTCTTTTTGACTTAATTGACTCTACAAGCATGAAAGAACATACTTTGACTAGAAATAAAATAATAATAATGAATGTCATAAATGAAATATAATAAGTACATCAATGATACATGTGTATTACAATATGAAGACTAACACTAGTTACATTTTCAACAAGAGGCAGTACAAGCCTGAAAGGGAAAATCCTATTGTTTCCTATGGCTAGGAGTTTACAGATCTTGAACATACATCTCCTACTGCATGCGAAAAGGCCACTCCTACTCTTAATCCCTCCTAGGTTGACTCACCAACCCCATGTCATGTTTTCCCATTTGATGACCCATTCTTTCAAGAAGATCCCAAGTTTCGTGCATATCATGACAGCCATGAACCTCAATCCAACCACGACCTTCTTTATCCTTCCACCAATGTTACCCATGGCAATTGTGATAATGAAGAATTGAATCTTGGTGATGAGGATACCCTTCCTAATTTGCATGACCAATCTTTCTTTCCAGATACTAATAAAGAAGCTTCCATTTCCGATCCTAAGAATACCTCACTTCCTGGATATCAATGATGACTCATTCTTTAATGAACCCCCAAAGAAGTCCTTACTTGTGAAGAGTTGAGTTTTAATTGCAAAAGCCCTTACCATGACATGGACGAAGATGAGTCATTCTTTAATGAGCTTGAAAAAGCAGTCTCCCCTTCTGATCCTAGAAATGCCTCGCACTTTCTTGATATGGACGATCAGACCTTCTTTCATGAACTTCAAGAGGAAATTATTGTTTCTTAAATTAGGAATGCCTTGTCAATTGTCCCAATTGAATTTGAAAGATCTGAACCTGAAATGCTTAATCCACTTTGTGATGTTAATGATGTTCATCACATTGATGAGTCTCTTAATATAAATCTTGAATGTATTGCAAATGAATCTTTCTATTTATCCAGTATGGTATGCACTTGTAGGCGCACACTTGTTGGTTGGCATGTCATTCAACATGGCCAACAATATTTATGGCTTCTCGTTAAGCCAATGTTGCTACCACACATGCTTGCTAGTTGGAAGGATAATAGTCCTTGCCTGAGCACCGACCAACAAGCCATTAATCTAGCATGTAAGATTGAAGACCCTTTCCTTTATGTTGAGTTCCACCCATTATGAAAGCCAAGTCTTGAATCCTTAAGTTTGTATAAACTCTTGAAAAAAGAATAACAAAAAAAAAAAAAACTTAAAATTTTTGCTCTTTTGTTTTCTATGTTTTGAGTTTTTCTTTATTTTCGCCTTGCTTCTCATTTCGCCATTTACTGATTCTTTTATCTCATGTTCATCACTATCATATTTGCAATTTTTTGTGCCTTTCGCTTCATGTCTACAGTTTTCAGTAGGATTTGTTGCCTCTTATTTCACTTATTGTTTATCATCATGAAGTGGAGTGTGTCTCTGTCAGTTTAAAAGAATCAATGGTAACAAGGGAACACATTTTGCATGATTTATCATTAACTTATCGGTTTTGATTAGAACAGGGAATGCAGGAAAATCTATAGATACCTCATATGCCTATCTTAAATATCCTGTCCAATCTGATTCTAGATTGCCCATATGGAGGCAACCACCTGAAGGCAATTTTCGTCTTGCTTGTCAACCTCTTTGCTTTCCCCCTTCTCTCTTTGCATTCTTGGGTGGACTGGCATACCTATGTGCAAACCTTTGAAGACTCATCTTTTTCCACACCAATAACTTCTTGTTCTCATCCCTGATGTCTCCCTCTTAGACTGGCTTCTTTTATCCGCTCTACTTTCTTGATTTTGCACCTCTTCAATTTCTTGAAACCCTAATCATGCGCCCCTAGAACCAGCACACGCATGTTGGTTGGCAAATGTTGACGACAATTTTCATCAATGTTTGCCAATGCAGGCTCGACGATGTCTCCTGCCTCACCTCTCCTGCCTCACCACACCATTGTTTGGCGCCTGAAACTTGCAATTAACATCTCCATGACCTTATAGTATTCTCATGCCTACATTTCTATTTATGCTTGTACACCATGCCTTATAGATTTTTCCCTTGTCATTCAAGAAAATTGCCACCTCCTCATCATGTTGTCTAAACAAAGAAAAAAATTGGACTAGGATTTGTTCCCTGTCCAAAAATAAAACTACATAGATACCTAATAGAAAATATTGTCCCTCTATTATTCTCAAGGTGTTGTTCCCTTCTAGAGCATGTGTGTTTTAAGGAAAGAATTGTGCCTCTCCTTTGGCCCCCTTTTATGGTTTCATGGGTTGTCTTTATTCTTGTCAAAAGTTATTGTATGTCCCCTCTATTGCTTATCAAACCCCTCTATTACTTTCCAAAAATTTACTTCTTCGACAGTCCTTGGAATGTCATAACCACCTTCAAAGTATAATTCATATCACACCTATTGGCTCATAACACACACACCTGTCATTCGAGTCAAGAGCCAAGACCACTAAATAGAACATTCATCGTCGAACAAAGGTTGGAAGCGACTATATATATAAATATATATATAATATTATATATATTATATATTATATATAATATATATATATAAATATATATATATATTATATACACACACACACGATGTGTAGAATTTGTGCGCACTATATGTGGGATAGACGTTTTATCCAACAAAAAAATATATTATCATTTCGCATTCAAGCTTTAAGGTTTATTTAAGCAACGCCTTCCCTTTTACATACTTGTTTGTGTTGGCGATGAGTTGCTTCCTCGTGAATGTGCAAAGACATCTCTATTTGATTCAATTCTCCAAGGTGGCGATGGAGTTTGAGAGGGACTTTAGGTTTAAAATGAAAAGTTCTAGGTTCAACGAGCATTTAGATAGGTTGTTTGATTATGCAAAAAGTTATGGCTTTCCTAAATATATTCAGACGTAGTGAGATAAGTGAGTAATTTTCTATATAACATTCCTTTCAAATGGGACCCATGTGCCACATATATGCACAAAGAAGAGCTACAATAGTTGCTTGACTAAACGAATACATACAAATATGTTGGTAAATCGCTCTTTTTGGAGTGCAGTTAGAGTCATATAATGCAAGCATGAATACTATTACCACAATTGCTCTCATCGATGGAATTAATCCCTTTGTTTCCTCTCATGTACAAAAAAAAGTTTTACTACGATGGTCTTTGCTTCTTTCACCTATGTACTTGAACAAGACTAAGTAACACCTTTGACAGTGGCCATTTGTTTTCAGATTTACTGGATCACATTATGTCGAACTATAATTATGCAAAAAAAATCTTCAAGGGATTGTACTATACTAGTTCTACTATTACTTCAGCAATGGCCAGTTTGTCTGACCATATAATGCATTTGAAGGTGTTCGAATTGGGAGAGAGGTTTGTCATGCTATTACTCCTCTATGTGAAGTGCCTTCAATCAACACTTTGATTTCCAATCTTCTCCAGAGATTACAGGGAAAGGAGATATCAAATTGAAAAAGGTGAGAACATTGCTTAATAAATATCAACACAGAAACAAGGTATTGGCATCTTGTTTGTTGATATGATGAAGGTTGATTCTTGCCATTCAAAGGCAAGTTGGAAGATTAATAGGGACACCATTTATCCAAAGAAATTTACATTGGAATTTACACTAAATTGGTCAATTTAATGCGGTCTTCGAAGATATCTTGAGATTGACACCAAGCCCGCTTCTGTTGACAGTGACAAAATTGCTATCAAGCCACACTTTTCAAACTCAAGCTACACTTTTCAAACTCACGAAGTAGATGTCATGCACAAACAATACAACAAACATCATAAGAGAGAAGTTGTATAGACGCTAACTAAAGTTGTGGTACTTAGTGACATCGAGCTTTACAATGCCTTCCACAGACTTTGCAATGTTAAGAGAGCCCAACGGGTTATTGTCCTCAATAGTATGATTGATGTCAATGATAAGAGTATGTCCTCACCTAGTAGAAAGAACTTCAAACAATCTAGACCTTTAGATAGTCGAGATTGGTGTCCGAGTTCTTACAAAACCAACGCCAGGTCCATCACCAATAATTTACATGACTCCTAGAGAAAACTACATTTAAAAAAAAATGTAGCCTTTGAGCATCCATGAAACACTAAAAGTTGTGGCAACGCAATACAAAGGCCAATAAAGTTCGTTACAAATGCAAAGCATGGTACCTCTAGCAAAAGTATTTTGCATATAGATGACCTTTGCAAAAGCTTACCAACAGTGACTTTAGGCCATGTTGGAGGCATGCTATTTAGCCTCGATTAAGAATTCCCTAACAACGGCTTTGCAAATGCAATGTAAAGTTTTATGAACAAATTTATTGAAGGAAGATGACCGTCCAAGAAAATGAATCTCGTGATTATGATATGCCTGGTTTGCGTGACGAGTATAGAGGTTGTCACTACAATGTCATACCTAGTGATGGGACGTTCATGCTATTAAGTCTTGCGAAGGTTTTCGGCTCTGCACAGATCAAATGGCCACAATTACAACCAATAGAGGTCGCAGTCAGAATGTTGCTCGTTTCCATGAATTGCTCTCAGTGTATGCTACATGCAATTCAAAGCTTTTAAATTTAAAAGAAAAATCCATGAAATATAATTTTGAAACAAGTACAAAGAGAAAATTGAAATATACTCTTATACATATAACAAATCAAAACGCTCTGTGCAGATAAAAGAAAGGCATACATTATATGAGGACCTATGGCACTATGTCAAGGAATTCGATCAATTGCCAAGCAGTTAAACCAACGTAACTGCCAAACTCATCTAATCGTTGATTCAGACTTCCTCAATCCAGACCGTCCATGAACCTCAGCAGGATCCATAAAAGCAAGCAACTTCCTCAGCGCAAGGATTCCCCACCTTTGCTACCCAAATGTTGCCCATTTAATGAGTGAGGGTTCTTGCTTGTGAGAAGTCCCCTTGGTTGTTTCTTCCCTATTCTCTTATGCATAGTTCTTTGCAGACAGTTAAGGACCATTGTTGATTACAGGGCTCTCCTTCAAGCTTTCCCAAAGATGTGAAATAGTGCTCTTTGAACCAGCAGCATAATGAAGGTATATACTCTCCCTTATGCAAAATTTTCACATTCCTATCTTTACTGGTACTAATAAGCGATGGTCTTGTAGGATACGATTTACCTTCGAGCCACTGGTCCAATTAAATTGACATTGATCACTCTTCTTTTCTCATGTATACCACCTATCTACAATACCCTGTATCAAGAAATCTAGAAGCCATAAAGAATCTCATTTTGTTGGCTATGCTCTTCTCTTAGTTTGTCTCAGCATTTTGGTTTCAATTTTTCCACAGGTTTTTAAATCTTGTCTTTCATGAAAAGTTGTCTCTTCATTCCTCTGCACAGGTTGAATCACTCCTTGTATATATTCGTTGATATTTTCTTGTGCAGTTCAGGCTCCGGTTATTATGCATATGCTTGACTTTCCATTCATTACGTTGTTTTCTTGGTTCATGATTGTCTTGTTTATCACAATCAGATTCAAACTCTAAATCATACTACCATTTCTTTCAATTCTTGTAACAACGAGAATACACAAAAATAAAACAAACAAAAAAGAAAAACCCCACGTCTGCTCTTCTAAATACACTTGCGTAATTCACATTTTAATCCAAATCATATATATATATATATATAGTTGTGAGTTAAATGCGCGATGAGTGCACTCATTCCTTTTTCATGTCTGATGTTTGCATTTTTGGTACACATATTTTGTTTCAAATTTTAAGCATTACTTAAGTTTTTCCTTAGGTTGTAGTTGTATATTTTGTACATAATTGCCTAAACTTTTTTAGAATTATACTTGTTGTATTTAAATATATATATATATATATATATAGAATAAAGGATATAACAGAAAAAACTAACTTTTATTTTTAGTCATTCCTTAATTTAACCTTTTGTACATAATTTGTTATGTTACACCAACACTTTGAACTTCTCGGCCCAGTGGCCCACAGTACTGAATTTATATTCAAACAGTCATACTGATATGACTCAGTATGTTTTTGCATTTTTTGAACAGCGTAGTGTTTACTGTTCAGTGTTTTGCATTTTTATAATTATATTGTTTTGAAATTTGCAGACATTTCAGACTTTCAATGGCACCACCAAAATCAACTGCTGTAGCTTGGAATTTTGTCCAAAAAGATGGTTTTAATCTTTCATGTCAGCTGTGTGGACATAATTTCACTGGCACTTTGACTAGAGCAATGGATCACCTTCTCGGTATTAGCAATGGAAGTGGAGGTGGTGTTGAAGCCTGCAGTAAGATCACAGATGAACAAAAAGCCACAGTGGAGAAAGACCATTCCAATTCACAGATGCAAAAGCAGAAAGGGTAAATAAGAGGCAGCAAATTGAGAGGGAGATTGCCATGTCTTCCTCCAACACCATCAATTCAGTTTCAAAGATTGGTGGATCAAGTTCTACAGCTACTCAAGCAAAAACAAGTGGAACGAAAACATTAAATCAGTTCTGGAAACCTGTTGAGAAACAGGAAGTTGATGATGCTATTGTTGAGTATTTTTATGCATGTGCAATTCCCTTTAATGTGGCGAGGAGTCCATATTTTAAAAATGTAATTAAAAAGGCTATTGATTTTGGGAAGGGCTATGTTCCTCCTGGATCTGAAGCTTTAAGGACAACTTTGCTAAAGAGAGCAAAAGACAGAGTGATAAGAAAGTTGGCTGATATTAAAGAGTCTTGGAAGCTTACAGGATGCACAATTTTGAGTGATGATTGGTCAGATTTGTGTCATCGCCCATTGATCAATGTGCTTGTTTATTGTCCTCAAGGGGTACTTTTCTTGAAGGCAATAAATGCAATGGATCGAGTGAAGACATCAGAATTTATTTTTGGAATTTTGGATGAAGCCATTCAAGAGGTTGGGGTGGCAAATGTTGTCCATGTTGTTACAGATAATGCATCAAATTATGTTGGTGCAGGGAAGCTGATTATGGAGAAATATAATCAGATTTATTGGACCCCTTGTGCAGCTCACTGTTTGGATTTAATGTTGCATGACTTAGCCAAATTTCCTTGGGTCAATGAAACAATCCGAAGAGCCAAAACAATTTCAAACTTCATCATCAACCATCGTCTCACTTTGAGCATATACAGGAAGAATGCATCAAAAGAGTTGTTGAGGCCTTGTGATACAAGGTTTGCAACTTTTTATATTACTCTGAAAAGAGTTGTTGAGGAAAAAGCGAGCCTAAGAGCTGTTTTTTGCAACACTGAGTGGGAGAGATCAACCCTCTCAAAAGAAACTAAGGGGAAAAATGTTGAAGAAATAGTGCTCAATAATGGCTTTTGGGAAAATGCAAACAAAGTTTTAAAAATTTGTGGCCCAATTGTTAATGTGCTCCGCATGGTTGATGGTGACAAACCTTGTATGGGTTTTGTTTATGAAAGCCTTGATCGTTGCAAAGAGGCCATTGCAGCTGCTTTTAATAATGTGGAAGTTGATTACAAGGAGATATGGGATTTAATTGATCATAGATGGAAGATGATGCATAGTCCATTACATGCAGCAACATGCTATTTGGACCCTAGATTGTTTGGGTTACCAAGACATAAGGATGAAGAAATCATGAATGGACTTATCCAGTCTATTGAGAAGCTAAATCCAGATCCAGAGATTGCAGGTTTGATCAGAAGTCAATTGAGGGCATACAGGTTGGAAGAAGGATTATTTGGAACACAATCAGCAAAGTATGATAGGAGCAGAAGTGATCCAGCACTATGGTGGGAATTTTATGGTTCAGGGGCACCAGAATTGCAAAATTTTGCAATTTGTATCTTAAGCCAGGGAGCAAGTGCATCAGCATGTGAAAGGAATTGGAGTTCCTTTGACCACATCCATTCCAAAAAAAGGAATAGATTGTCATCTGGAAGATTAGAAGATCTTGTTTATGTTCGTAGTAACTTGCAGTTGGCATTGAAGAATGTGGCTAAAGAGTCAT
>APFE030521572.1:14230-30999 GCA_000404065.3 Pinus taeda | reverse complement strand
TTTCGAATTTCTATATGTCGAACTTTATGTCGAATTTTATTGACAAAATTTTAGTTGGCGAACTTTATTCGAATTTCATGGTCGCCGAAGCCGAACTCGAACTCGAACTCGAACCTGGTGACTTCGCTTCCAGCCTTCAAACTCCACCTATTATGATCTCTTTGCTTAGATTTTTCTCCTTGAGTAAACAATGGCTCTCACAACCTTCCTTCTCCTCCTATTCCTCTTCTTCTCAACAAAATCTAGCACCTCCTCTTCCTCTAGAAGCTACCTTGACCTCCTCTAGCAGTTATCTCAACCAGCTCTAGAAGTTATCTCAACCTCCTCTTGAAGCTATCTTCTGCCTCCTCTTCTCTTCTTCTCCTTCTCCAACTCTAGACTTGAAGAATGAGAGTTGTTCTTTGCCTTTTCTCCCTTTTTAGTCTTTTGAAATGAAGTGAAGCCCTAACCTATGATCAATGGCTGAGATTAGATCTCATCTCTCCTTGATCAAGCGTGGAGATCTAATCTCACATTGACCACCTTTTCATGTCTCCCCCTTCATTAATGACTTCCCCTAGTTACTTCATAATTTTAAGTTGTACCATGCACCTTTTCACATAATGTTATAAAGTAACTTCAATATAATAAAGTACTAAGTACTTTTTGAACCTCATAAAGCGACTAAAAGTCACATTACTTTAATAACTCATTAAATCACCCACTAAAAAGTTGTCTCGTGTGTTTTCCTAGGCCAAAGGCAAAAAGCACTAGGAAACACCTCCTTGGTACCCTTTTTCTCAATAGTTTCGAAAGGAAATTTGGTTTTTTTGTCATTTTGGTTTGTTGTTGTTGAAGGAAAGGGAAGAGAATTGTGGTGATTTTCAAGGAGGGATTGAGGGCTAAATAGCCATTATCATCCCCAAAAAAAATATTTTGTGGATCAAAGATTCAAGATCATTTTCTAAATCGGCTAGACAGGCTTCACTTCTTCCATTAACAGGTATGTTCTTAAATACCCCCATGTTAATGATTTATTCCATACATTTACGCACATGCTTGCTTGCCTTTCTGCCTACCAACATTTTCCTTATTATCATTTTTTTTCATTTGCTCTGATTTTCAACAGCAAGCTTGATTTTTGTTGTTAACTTTTTTATGCACGCTCTTATAAAGCCATTTTTCATTGAAAATAATGTAATTTAAATTTGTAAAAAAATGATTTTTTTAATGATGACTGATGAGGTTGTTATTTTTTGTGTTGTGGGGGTTTAATGCCATGTTTTGACTTTTTGGTGCTCTAGGACGGAAAGTTGTCCATTAAACAATTCCATTACAAATATGTCAAAGTAATTGGACCCATTTTGGCAGTATAGGGAACCTGAAAGTTGGACAAATTGGCAAATACTGAATTGCAAATTGTGTGGAGCCCATATGACAGGAAAGATTTGCTGATTGAAATACCACCTAGCTAAAATCCCCAAACATGATGTTGGGCTTTGTACTAAATCTCACTAGGAGCTTATGAGCAGCACATGGTGCAGTTTATGCAAAGGCCAAACACAAAGAAGAGGCAGTCGGAAACAAGGCCAAACACGCAGGCAAATATTCAGGGCTATCTACCTCTGACACTAAACCTGAGGGTAGTGGGAGGGGCTCCACAGCTTCACCAACTTATGGTAGTGGGAGGTCATCATTTTTTGTTCCACAAACTGGAGTTGGAGCACAACCTTCAATAGTCAGTGATTAAAAAATGGGAGAAGCAAGAAGCAAACAAGGTTATGGGGAGGTGCCTTTGTTGGAGTGACTTACCTCTCAAAATCACCAAAAACAATCCAATTTGGCAGGCAATGTGTGATGTTATTGTTGTTATGGGCCTAGGGTACAAAAGTGCTACATATGAGGAGTTGCGGGGGGCAATCCTTAAAGAAGAAAAGAAGGACATCAACTCTAGATTGGCAGATTTGGAGAAGTCGTGGGAGGTCTCTAGATGCACAATGATTTATCATGGTTGGACAGATAAGAAGGGTAGTACCCTTCTAAATTTATTGTTACATTGTCCTAGAGGTATCATGCTAAGTCACACGACACAAGGACATGGGACACGAAGGACACGTAAATATGAATATTCGGCAAGAGACACGGTGACCCCAGAAACAAGACACGGGGGACACATTATATATATATATATAATTATATATTTATAATATATATATAGTGTGTGTGTGTGTTGTGTCTAATCCATATTTTTTAGAAACTAGAACATCTACAGATATGAAACATGATGATATCTATTTACTAATTTAGTATTTGCAATTTTAGAACTAGTTAGTTTATTAATTTACTACATCATTGTTGTTCATAGTTCAATGTTATGATCTCTCTTTGTTGTAGATTTCTCTCCTTGAGCAAACAATGGCTCTTACAGCCTTCCTTCTCCTTCTCTTTCTCTTCTTCTCAGCAAAAGCTCTCATAGCATCTTCCTTTAAAAGCTATCTCAGCCTCCTCTAGTAGTTATTTCAGTCAGTTCTAGAAGTTATCTCAGCCTCCTCTTAAAGTTATCTCTGCCTCCTCTTCTTTTCTTCTCCTTCTCCAACTCTACACTTGAAGAATGAGAGCTCTTCTTTGCCTTTTCTACCTTTTTAGTGTTTCTAAATGAAGTGAAGCCCTAACCCTATGATCCATGGTTAAGATTAGATCTCAGCTCTCCTTGATCACAAGTGGAAATCCAATTTCCCTTTGACCCCCTTTTCATGTCTCCCCCTTCATTAATGACATCCCCTAGTCACTTTATAACTTTAAGTTGTAACATGCACTTTTTCTCATGGAGTCACTTTAAAAACATAAAGTCACCTTAATATTATAAAGTAACTTTAATATAATAAAGTACTAGTACTTTTTGAACTTCACAAAATGACAAAGTCATATAACTTTAATAACTCATAAAGCCACCCACTAAAAGGGTGTCTCATGTGTTTTCCTAAGCCAAAGGAAAAAAGCACTAGGAGACAGCTCCTTGGTACCCTTTTTCTCTACAGTTTCAAAAGGAAATTTGGTTTTTTTTGGTCACTTTGCTTTGTTGTTGTTGAAGGAAAGGAAAGAGCTTTGTGGTGATTTTCAAGGAGGGATTGAGGGCCAAACAACCATTATCATCGCCAACAAAGATTTTTTAGTGGATCAAAGATTCAAGATAATTAGTGGATCATTGCCATATTTTTTAAAAATTAGAACATCTACATATATGAATCATGATGATATCTATTTACAAATTTAGTATTTACAATTTTACAAGTTTAGAACTAGTCAGTTTATTAATTTACTACATCAATGATGTTCACAGTTCAAAAAGTGGATCAAAGATTCAAGATAATTAGTGGATCATTGCCATATTTTTTAAAAATTAGAACATCTACATATATGAATCATGATGATATCTATTTACAAATTTAGTATTTACAATTTTACAAGTTTAGAACTAGTCAGTTTATTAATTTACTACATCAATGATGTTCACAGTTCAATGTTCATTATTCATGTTATTAACAATTGTTCAAGTGCGGAAAGATCAAATTGAGAGGAATGGCGGACGAGCGACGCTGCTCTAGCTAGGGTTCTGGCGAAAACCCTGATGCCCTTCTCCTCTGTGCTCACAGGCAATATGATACCGCACTTACGCTGATTTCTTCACCATGAATCCGCCTTCCAGAAGGGCGGGCTCGGCCCCCCCTCCACCCATCAATCCCTCCTCTGACATTTCAGTAAGCGCTAACCCTCAGGTCATTCCGCGTTCCACCCCTCTGACTGCCCATGACATCGATCCTGCCATCGACAACGCTGGTGACCTTGCTGCAGGTTTTGCGGCTGCCAAAGACAAAGGCATTGACCAAAATACCTCGACGTCACAGCCAAAGGCGTCCTCTGCAACATGCATCCCTAAGTCTGCAGAAAGAATCAAAATAGATCTCCCCAGTCACCGAATCAATAGTCAAATCCAATATATGAGGGATCATGCACTCATAGGCAAGTTCCTCGAATTCTGGCCAACTGAAAAGGCCTTGCATGGATGGATCACCTCCAAATGGAAGCCTAAAGGACAAGTTACCTTGCATCTTGGTCCCAAAGGCTTCTTCACTGCTACTTTCAACTGTCTAGAGGATGAAACTCGTATCTTCGAGGGAGGCCCGTACTTCTTCAACTCTTCAGGCCTGTACCTTCGTGACTGGATAGAAAGGTTCAATCCAGACAAAGAAGATTTCAACTGGGCTCCAGTATGGATTCGTATGTACTCTCTTCCACTAGAATACTGGAACGAGGAGACCTTAAAGGACATAGGCAACAGCGTGGGGGTTTTCATCAAAGTCGTTGAGGAAACTAAATTCAGAAGATACACTTCCTATTCCAGGATTTGTGTACACATGTATCTAGCCAAAGCACCCACAGACTCAGTAAGTCTATTTCATGACGATTTTGAATGGGAACAAACAATAGACTACGAGCATGTTCCTTTTCGTTGCAGAAAATGCCATGAACACGGCCATCATTTTAGGGATTGCCCATTGAATCTTCAGTCCAAAGATCCTATCACTGAGACGAGCAAAGATGCTGAGGGATTCACCAAGGTCTCCAGTCGAAGAAAGCATGTCAAGAAATCTCCAGTTGCACCAGATAATCTCAAGAATCCTGAAACACGAAACAGTTTCGAAATCCTAACTTCTCAAAATACCATGGAGGATAACCTTGTAATCCCTCCTTCAGATCCATCTCCTTCCTCACCCCCCCCCCTCCAAAATCTTCAGCTCCACTCTCAGCCTCCGATCTCACCAGCATCCCAGCCTCTGCCTCCTCTGAGAAAATAGATCCAGACACAGCCCTACAATCTTCCACAATGGAGATAGATGCAGCTCTAGCTCTCAGTATCCATCAAAAGTCAAACGAGGAAGATCATAACACACCGATACACACGGATGAGGAACCAAAAAGCGTAGATCTGGAAGGTCTGGAAATTCTCAGACTGGAAGCAGTGTGTAGACAAAAAGAATTCAATGTTATACCCCCCCCGGAAATCGAAAGACTTGAAGTAGTTCTAGCCAGAACACAACATAACAAATGTCTTGGTATTCAGGCAGGCAGTCCTTGGGATGGAAAAAAAATACTGAAAGATACGAAGAAACGCGGGCACAAAACAGATCTGCAAAGGACGATTAATATTGGAGAAATGCTGGTGGAATCTGGTAGATTTCCCAAGCTGACCAAGTTTTTCAAATCTCTTCCCCACTGTTGCTCATGAAGCTCATTTCATGGAACGTGAGAGGGCTTAACAGCCCTGCAAAACACAGAATGTTAAAAAATATGATCAAGCAAGAAAAGCCTTCATTAGTCTTTCTTCAAGAAACAAAAGGTAATAGCACTGTACTAGAAAAGATTCTAAATAAAGCCTAGTCAGGATGTCGCTCAGTCTCAGTGGATGCTTCAAGGGCTTCAGGAGGGCTAGCAATCATGTGGAACCCTCAAGTACTCTCCCTTCAAGATTTTCACGCCTCACTTCTTTATTCAGACAACCTTCCACCTAATTGGGACCAATATCCATGGTCATCTATCTAATGTGTATTTCCCACAAGATTTACAAAAAAAGCTGGATCTACTGGACACACTCACAGCTCTCAACTCTGACAGAAGCTTTCCCCTTTGGATCTGTGGTGGTGACTTCAACATAATCGCAACTTTGGGGGAAAAAACAGGAGGTAGATCGAGGCTGAAAGGTGACAGCATCGGCTTCAAAGACTTAATCCACAAAAATCAGTTAATGGACCTTCAGACTTCTAATGGTGTGTATACATGGACCAATAAAAGAAGGGGACCACAACATATAGCTTCTAGGCTGGATCGATTCCTTATATCAGATAATGTCATTCACCTGGGTGGGGACTTTCACGCTTCCATCATGCCTCAAGTGGGCTCTGATCATTGGCCAATAATGCTACAGTGATCGCGTCCGGGCGCTAAGTGCAATAGACCTTTCCGCTGTTTGAATCCTTTTGGTTTTCTCATCCTAACTTCAAAGAAGTAGTTATCGGTGCCTGGAAATCCTTCTCTCCCCCTGCAAGAGCCAAGATGTTCCAATTTCAACAAAAACTAAAATACCTTAAACAAATTCTTAAATCATGGAATCGCACTCAGTTCGGTAACATTTTTGGTCATCGGAAAATGTTGGAGCAGCAAATGAATACACTGCAACAGTGTATCATCTCAAAGGGAAGAACAGAAGACTATGCGCAACAGGAGAAGGCCCTCTGGACCAAGATCGAAGCACAAAGGCAGCAAGAAGAAATCTTGTGGCGTCAAAAATCAAGGGCCAGATGGCTAAAGGAAGGGGAGAAAAATACAAAAAAAATTCACAAGTCTAGGATTCAAAGGAGAATGCACAATAACATCGCCTTCATTAATAGTCGGCAAGGGGAGAGATTGGAGGTGCATGAAAAAGTGGAACAGGAATTCAAAGAGCACTTTCAGGACATTCTTCGGGAGCCTCCGGGGTGCAGGGATCAGGCCATGCGATCAATCATGCAGCATATTCCTAAAATTATTACGGCGGACCACAACAATATGCTACTCCAACCCATCTCTATGCAGGAAGTGGAGGATGCTATGGCCACTCTTAAGGATGGCAAAGCGCCTGGTCCAGATGGCTTTACAGCCAACTTCTTTCATGCATTCCGGGAGCTTATCAAAACAAAGGTCTGGGAGCTAGTGGAAGAATCGCGATCGATGCATTAGATCCTTCCTTCCCTAAACACTACCTTTATAGCGCTAATACCTAAAGCGGAAGAATCCAATACGCCTGACAAATATAGGCCCATTGGACTTTGCAATGTCATCTACAAAAGTCATATCCAAAGTCTTGGCGAACAGGCTCAAACCTCTTCTCCCTATCCTCATCTCGCTAGAGCAGACAGGCTATGTAGAAGGGCGCCAAATCATGGACGGTATCATTCTCTCAAATGAAGTGATCCACTCACTCAAGATATTAAAAAAGCCAGGTATGATTCTCAAGTTAGATCTTTCTAAAGCTTTTGATAAACTCAGCTGGACCTATATTAATCAAATGTTATTAGCATTTGGTTTCAGTGCTACTTGGACTCGATCGATCATGAATCTTATCTCTTCCCCTGTTTCTCCATCCTGGTTAATGGCTCTCCCTCTGCACCCTTTTGTCCTTCCTGTGGCATTCGACAAGGTGACCCTCTTTCCCCGTTCCTCTTTGTTCTCATGGTCGAAGGTCTTAGTCGCCTTCTTCATTCTACTATCTCTTCCCACACCTTAAAGGGCATTTCTCTACATGGTCTACCCCCCATCTCCCACCAACAGTTTGTCGATCACAATATGCTTTTCGGCCATCCGTCAGCTCAAGAGGCCTAAGCCTTTAAGTCCCTGCTCAATCTCTTCTCAGAAGCATCTGGTACCACCATCAATGCCTCCAAATCCCAACTCTTCTTCTTCCACACTCCCACCCTTACTCAGAGAAACATTGCCAGGATTTTGGGCTTCCCGATCACTGTGCTTCCTTCGAAATATCTGGGAGCTCCCCTATCGAACTCAGCTATCAAACATGCCTCCTAGAGATCCCTCCTTGACCACTTAGAAACAAGGCTCTCTTCCTGGACCTTCTGCTCGCTCAACATTGCTAGCAGGCTTATCCTAATCAAGTCTGTTCTCCAAGCCATGCCTCTATACTTATTTTCTATATTGGCAGCCCCTAAATGGGTTCTTAAAAAAATCCCAACTCTTCTTCTTCCACACTCCCACCCTTACTCAGAGAAACATTGCCAGGATTTTGGGCTTCCCGATCGCTGTGCTTCCTTCGAAATATCTGGGAGCTCCCCTATCGAACTCAGCTATCAAACATGCCTCCTAGAGATCCCTCCTTGACCACTTAGAAACAAGGCTCTCTTCCTGGACCTTCTGCTCGCTCAACATTGCTAGCAGGCTTATCCTAATCAAGTCTGTTCTCCAAGCCATGCCTCTATACTTATTTTCTATATTGGCAGCCCCTAAATGGGTTCTCAAAAATATTCGCAATCTTCAAAGAAACTTTCTTTGGGGTTCCTCAGGACTCAACAGAAAATAGGCTCTTATCAAATGGACTGAGGTATGTCTACCAAGATCAGCTGGTGGGTTAGGGTTGAGGGATCCCCTCCACAGCAATAACACCATGGGAGCCCGCATCTGGTGGAACTGGATATCCAAACCGCATATTCCTTGGGCACGTCTTTGGCAGGCTAAATATGCGCCAGGCAGTCAACAGGAAGATCTCATCCGAATTAGCACAACCACCCCTAGCTCGTTGATTTGGAATGCTGCCAAGCAACATAGTGCATTTATTCAAGCGCACAGCTTTTGGGAAATCCATTCGGGCACCACAGCAAGATTTTGGGAGGACTCCTCGCAACAACTTCCCAAACTAGCCTCACTCTTCCATAAACCCAAGTGGCAAGCTTCTATGCAGCATACTGATCAAATCCATGTTCATCAGTTTTGGCAGTAGCAATCCACTCAAGGTTTTCAACTCTGGAGATCAGCTAGCACCTGGCAGGCCAACTGGCAGGAGGAAACATATGAAGAGATCGATCAGGAGCTCAAACTCAGGAAAATTAAATACTCTGACCAAAAGGACAAACTGCAATGGGGACACTTGCCCAAAGGTATGTTCACTACCAAGGAAGCATACCAACTTCTCTATCAACCCACGCTGATAACAAAGGATCAGCTATGGGATTAGGTCTGGCAACCAAGCATCAGGCCTAAGGTCTCTACTTTCCTTTGGCTTCTAAGCAAACAACGAATCCTCACTTGGGATAATCTACAAAAGCAAGGATTTAATGGGCCTTCTAGATGTCCTAATTGCAATCTTAATACAGAGACCATCTCGCATCTCCTGGACACCTGCCCATTAGCAGCACAACTTTGGGAGAGAATTGCACAATGCAACAGAAGAACGGGCAGAAGTGTGGGAGATATTATAAACACTATCAGAAACTGGCCTCAGCATCCTTTCCAAAGCCTTCTTCTCAACTCCCTTTGGATCCTCCTACCGGGCTTTGTCTATTGGAGTATCTGGAAGGAGAGAAATAACAGGATCTTCAACAATATTAGTAAGCCACTTGACACCCTGTGGCTACTTCTCAAACAAAACTTGCAAGAAACTCTAGCTCTAAGACAGTGGCAAGACTCGGACTTGCCAGTTTCACCCCAAGAATGCCTTATCATGAAAAATTGGAATTTGGACCTCACTTTTTTAGCGCAAATCAAGACCAGCACCCCTATCTGCATTGCTTCTCCCCACAATTGGTCTCCCCTTGCCTACCATTCGTACAAACTGAACTTCGACGGGGCTGCTAAGGGCAATCCTGGGCTAGCTGGATATGGTGGTATTTTCAGAAACGATGTTGGCTCAGCACTGCACATATATCATGGTTCGCTTGGAAAAGATACCAACAACGCTGCAGAACTTGAAGGCTTATGGAAAGGCATCTGTATAGCAGAAGTGAAAATTTTTTTCCCTCTAAAGGTAGAAGGGGATTCTCAAATCTTAATAGAAGCAGCTACTCGGATTCACTCAGGCACCTCAGCTACAAAGATCGCTTCCAGCTGGCGGCTTCTAAGCAGATTGGAACAAATTGAAGAAAGGCTGAAGACCTCCCGCAGCATTACCTTCAAGCACGTTCAGCGCTCAACCAATAAGGTAGCAAACAGATTGGCTAACCAAGGCATCAATCAGCAGCTCCCATTATTCTCCGGTCCAATAAGTGATTCTTATGATGCACAACTCAAACAAGACTGCACTGTTCTGGCGCAACAAGATAACTCTCTCCCGGATGCGGGTGTTTAAGGCAGGCGCGTGGTCTAGTTGTACGAAAGCGGCTTGGAGGGCGGGCGCGCGTCTTATTGCCACCGCCATCTAGCCTCACATGAAGCCTGGTTTAATGTCTCCAGCCAACAACTTAATTGTCGCGATATTGTAGCTCCTTCCCCCTCTCAAGTACGCAAGTCTAATTGTGATGGCACCCTTCTTATTTTTCATTCTCGCTCCTCCCCTGCGCTCAAGTCGTTCCAGTGCTGCAGCATTTCCTCGTCTGGCTTCGGATCGTTGTGCTAATTCTTCGTCGTGTTTTCATGATTCTCACAGTTCTTTTTGCAATTTTCGTTGTTGCTCCTTCTCAGTCTTTCCCACCGCTGTCTGTTCTGCTCTTTCTGCTCAATTCAACATGCCCAGAGTGCGCTCAAGAATGAGCTGCAGAAGAGGGAGATCCCGAGGCCGCGTCACCTGCCAGCGCTCCTCCTCTACCTTTGACCCATCATCTGATGCCTCGGACTTTAGCTTCAACTGTTATCGCTTCAATTACCATTGAGTTGCGTGAGGACACTCTTGGTTCGGTCATTGTTCCTCCAGGGGTTTCACTGGAGCCGAAGACGGAGGACAAGCATGATAATTCTCAGAGAAAGGACCCTGGTGGCTCTGCCACCCAGGACATGAACACCCGGGCCGGTCCGAGCGCTCCTGCCGGTGGCAATTCTTCAAGTAAAGAGGGCCACCCCTCGGAGGATGAAGACCCCTACCAATATGGATGTCGCACTGTTGAAGAGTCACCTCCAAACTCTCATGAAGCTTAATCAGGTCTGCGCTTATTGGTTTTTGTTTTGCTGCTATATGAAGATGCCCAATTCCCTCTGGGTTTATAGTCATTACATGATTTACAGTTCTCAAGATCAAACCATTTTTCCAATGTCAATTGTCGGTTTCCCCTGCATGGGCGGCTCTCTCTTATCCTTGGGTCTAAGTTTCGGATCAAACTGTTTGTGGGTCAGATTCCAATTTTGTAAGGGCAGCACTTTACGGATCACTTGAATGGGCCCAATCAATTTGTCTTGGTCTAGATATATTCTGGTCAGTCTTCAGCTACAGTCATTAGATATATCTTTGTTTCTTGGTCAGTCGTTAAACAAATCTTTTTGGTCAGTGTTCAAGCGAGGTTTTGTAAGCATGCCGCTTCTCTGGGTAGTCCTCTCGAGGCCACAGCCTCTCTGTAATTTTATTTTTGTATCAATATAGGAGTAGACAAATTCAGAAGAAAAAAAAAACAATTGTTCAAGTGCATAAGAAACTAGAAATTTAGAAATATCATGATTGATAAAATAAAACTAGAAATTTAGAAGTAGAACTTAGATATTAAAACCATAAATTGCAGTTTTCCATTAAGTCATCAAAATCAAAATCTATTACATACACACTGAGGGAATGCCACCGGAAAATACAAAATAGAGTAGATACAAAATAGGTAGAGATATGATAGCTTGTTAGTGGTACTGGTCATGACTCACTAGTCAAAACTCTATCAATAGTCCAAGTCGTGCTTCATGTCAAAATCACCATCATTGCCAATGCCACCTAACACTGCGCCATCCTCATCCTCTATGACCAATCCAAGATCTATTGTTGCATTTGACCATTCCATCACTATAGATGCTATTAGTTATGGAAAATAGGGATGTCGAGCAGCCAAAAGTTTGGAGCCACCAATCACTTGGAGGATGTCAATATAAATTATTAAATTATTATTTTACTTGTTTGAGTAATCTCCTTGTAGGCTATAGCGTTACAAGTTGCCACTATCAGACGCCAATGTGAACTCAGAGACCACGATTAAGTATGTAGCGTCCAGATCTGTTTTACTATGTGAAAATCCATCCACAAATCCCTCTGTCTACCTATGAATCGATGATAGTCGAACACTTAGCAATATCTTCTCACAAACAGACATGAAATTGACTGAAAAAATGAAAACAAAAAAAAACAAGATGCGATGCTTTTTACATTAGGATTTTAGTGGGACATGTGTCCTAAAATCGGGACACATTAGGGCACGTGTCTGACACTTCCCAAACACATCTTGAATTTAGGACACATTGAAAAATGTATTTATGGGTCGTGTTGCGTCTGACACGCAGGATACAGGACACAAGAGCCCTAAGGGCCATGTCCTATGACTTCGGTACCATGTTTATTGAATCAGCGGATGCATCAACACATATAAAAGGTCTAGCATTAATATGTGACTTGTTACATGGGTTCGTCCAAGAGATTGGTTCGCAGAATGCAGTGCAAGTCATAACAGATAATGCAATTAATTGTGTGGTTACTAGTAGGATGCTTATGGATAGGCACCACTCATTGTTTTGGACTCCATGCGCAACACATTGTATCGATTTGACGCTAAAGGATATGGGCAAACTCTCCTTCATCAAGGAGGTGATTGATAATGTAATTTAGGATGATGTTTTAAACTTTTGAACAATGAGCATTGAATACCATAATATGTCATATGATAGTAGACTGCCATCCATAGTTCACTTTGTAATTTGCACTATGTAGTGTGCATATAGCATTATTAATTTTCGTGATGATGTTGATGATTGAAATTGGAAACAGAAACTTGATGATATGTTGAATGTTATTATAATCACTAATGATGATGCCAATGTTTATGTTGAATTGATGATGATGATTTGATTATGTGGATTTCATGATGATGATTATGTATTTTTAAATATAGAATTTAGATTCTAAAAGATGAATGGTAATATGAAAGTTTTATTTTGTCGTGTGTGCGCGTGTGTGTGTGTGTATATATATATATATGATGTTTCCTTCTTGTATCATATCCATATTTTTTGAAAAATTGTCGTATCTGTTTCAAACCTCGTTTCCGTATTCATTCCCATATTTGTTTCAGTACAACTTAGCAAACAGGTGACCTAGGGAAAATCGTCATAGCTTTCGTTTCAGGCATCGGATTTGAATTATGTAAAAAGTGGTTGAAAGTGAACAGATTGTAGTTTTTCTGGTAACAATTTCAGCCTTCGGGTCTGAAGGTTGAAACAGTTGTTGGAAAATGTAACTAGGTTTTGTCTTCATAATTGTGCTTGAAATCAAAATGTAATATACTTGTCAAAAGAAAAACAAAAAGAATTTTATTAATATTGAAATCGACTTATTAAAAGGGTATCACAGGGAAACCAGGAAAGATAATTAGCTCTAATGGCATGACAAAGCTTCTGAAGAAAGAACAACGGGGCGTAATTCCACAACTATGCTCACTAGAGGTTCAAACATCGAAATCACCTATTTCTCTAGATCTCCAAAAAGTCTTGGACAATCATTCCAATGTGTTTAAGACTCCCAAAGGCCTTCCACATATTCGTGATCATCATCATGCTATTCATTTAATTCCAGGAAGTGTTCCTTCAAACATCAGGACTTACAGATATCCTTATGCCCAAAAGAGTGATATTGAATGTATGGTTGCAAAAATGCTAGAGGTTGGTATGATTCAACCTAGTCAAAGCTCTTTCTCTTCTCCAGTAGTATTGGTGCACAAGAAGGATGGATCATGGCGTATGTGTCCAAATTATAGGGAGCTCAACAAGCTCACTATTAAAGATAAATTTCCCATTCTTGTCATTGATGAATTTTTGGACGAATTACAATGAGCAATTTACTTCACCAAGTTGGATCTTCATTCGGGATATCATCAAATTAGAATGAAGACTGGAGACATTCTGAAAACAACATTCAAAACTCATGAGGGTCATTATGAAGTTTTGGTCATGCCTTTTGGCCTTACTAATGCAAATTCCACATTCCAAGGTTTGATGAATTCCATTTTCAAACACTTCCTTAGAAAATTTGTGTTAGTATTTTTTGATGATATACTAATCTACAACAAGTCTTGGAAGGATCATGTTTAAAATGTTGATAGGGTGCTCAAACTATTGGAGGAGAAACAATTATATGCAAAAACCTCCAAATGTTTCTTTGGAGTACAGGAGGTGGAATATTTGGGTCATATTGTATCTCATGAGAGTGTTAAGGTAGACCCTAACAAAATTAAAGTCAGTAAGTAATGGAAAATCCTCACAACCATAAAGCATATTTGAGGATTTCTTGGGTTGACAGGGTATTACTGCAAGCTTGTTAAGAATTATGGGAGAATAGCAGCACTTCTAACATCATTACTGAAGAAAGATGCATTTTCTTGGACTCCCGAAGCAACGAAGGCCTTTGAACATCTTAAAGAGGCAATGTCTCAAGCACCAATCTTAGTAAGCCAGACTTCACAAAAACTTTTGTTGTGGAATGTGATGCCTCGGAAAATGGAATTGGTGTTGTTTTAATGCAAGAAGGAAGACCCATTGCTTTTAAAAGTTGTCAAATCAAAGGAAAGTATTTACACAAACCCATGTATGAGAAGGAAATGTTGGCAATACTACATGCACTAAAGCAATGGTGACCTTACCTAATGGGAAGACACTTCAAGGTAAAAACAGATCATGATAGTCTTAAATAATTTTTGGAACAAAGATTATCTTCAGAGGAGCAACAAAAATGGGTGACAAAGATGTTGGTTTATGCCTTTGAAATCATCTACAAAAAATGGAAGCAAAAAGTTGTTGCAGATGCACTCTTAAGAAAAGATGAGGATGTGGAAGCATTGCTTTGTGCCATTTCTATTATCCAGCCTGAGTGGATAACCGAAGCAAGAGATGAATGGAAGAATGATGAAGAGGTGCGGTCACTTATTCCAAAGTGGCAGCAAGATCCCATTACATCTAATACATTTGGCTGCAAAAATGATTCATTATGGTACAAAGATCGCTTATATCTTTGTAAGAATTCTCAACTCAAACAAAGGATTCTTTTGGAATTGCACACCTCTCTCTTAGGAGGGTACTCACGATTTTTAAAAACTTACCATAGGTTCAAGAAGGAATTCTTTTAGGATGGCCTTAAATCTGATATTCATAAGTTTGTGGCAAAATGTTTGGTTTGCCAACAAAATAAAGTTAAGACAATCAAGACCCCGGGTCTGTTACAACCTTTAGCCATTCCAAGTCAACGTTGGGAGGAGGTCTTAATGGATTTTATCACAGGTTTACCCAAGTATGAATGACAGAGTCTCATCATGGGGGTAGTTGATAGACTTGCCAAGTGTGCACACTTTTGTGCATTATCTCATCCTTTTAAAGCCAATACAGTTGCTACTGCATATATGGAAACAATTCAAAAGCTTCATGGAAACCCAAAGATTATAGTAAGTGACAGCCCCATTTTCACTGGAAATTTTTGGACAGAATTATTTTCTTGCCTTGGTACTCAATTAGCTCATAGATCATCTTATCATCCTCAATCTGATGGGCAAACTAAGATAGTGAACAAATGTTTGGAAGGATATCTTCATTGTTTTGTATCTGATAGACAAACACAATGGGTCAAGTGGTTACCTCTAGTTGAATGGTGGTATAACACTTCCTTACATACTGCAGCAAAAATGACCTCATTTATGTCACTTTATGGATATCATTCACCATCCATTACATCATATTTAAGAGAAAATTCTAAGGTTCAAGCAATGGAAGATCACATCGAGCTTCAATAACAAGTTCTCCAACTCTTAAAGGATAAACTCACTATGGCGCAGAATCGAATGAAACAATAAGCAAATCAGCATCGCAGTGAAAGACGTTTTGATGTAGGTGACTAGGTATTTTCACAGCTACAACCATACAAACAAATGTCTCTCAAGCAAGCTAAGACGGATAATACATTATCACCCAAGTACTATGGTCCTTACAGGGTGTTGCAAAAGATTGGTACTATGGCATACAAATTGGAGTTGTCTGCAACTTCACGAGTACGCCCAGTTTTCCATGTTTCATGCTTAAAGAAGGTTATTGGTGACAAGCTTCCAGTTCAACCATTGTTGCCGAAACTTGATGAAGAAGGAAAAATCATATTTGAGCCTGAAGCAATCACGGAAACAAGAACCCGAGAACTACGGAATCGACCAATTTCAGAGTATCTCATTAAGTGGAAGAACTTACCCGTTGAAGATTCCACATGGGAGGATGAGAAATTTATACAAAAGCATTCAGAATGGCACAGAAAAACCTTGAATAAACCCAAGCATTTAACAGAAAAATGATTGATACATATTATTAATGAAATAGATGATTTACAATTGTGGGAGGCCCCTGACTTTATACTACCTCGATGCCTCTTGGTGAATGGGCACGATTTGTGATCATGCCCTTTTGCCTAATTTAACTAGTCATTACAAATATTAATTAATTTTACATAACATTGCCTTCCTTCCAGAAAATGCTTTCTCCTTAAAGCATACGCAACAACGAATGTTGTTGACAAAATGCTTCAGTTTCCCAAGAAGCTTCTTCTTCTGGTAAGTCTTTCCACTTCATCAAGTATTCCTTGATTACACGAGATCGGAGCTTCTTTTCCTTGGTGGATATGATACCTTCTGGCTCTAAAATGACCTTTCTTTCATCATCTAAGGATGGAAGCGTTGTTTGTGTTGATTGATGGTCACCAAGTGCCCTTTTGAAGCAGGATACATGGAAGACGTTGTGGACACGACTTTTATCCGGAAGGCTTACACTATATGCAACTTGGTTGATCTTTTTGTTGATCTGGTATAGGTCTATAGAACTTTGGTGCCAATTTATTTTTTTGTTTTTTGTTTTAAGGACAGTTGTTTGTATGGTTGGAGCTTGACAAATACCCAATCTCCAACTTCAAATTCTCCCTCGGTTCTATTTCGGTCAGCTTGTTGTTTCATACGATTCCTTGCATTATTCAAATTTTCTTTTATAGTTTGGACGACTTTTTGGGTTTCTTCTAACTGGTTTTTAACATGTAGCAGCTGCAACAAGTTTCCTCC
>APFE030521569.1:45262-69358 GCA_000404065.3 Pinus taeda | reverse complement strand
CACACCAAATGCCTACAAAGAGCAGCACTAATGCACTAAGAATTCCTCAATCAAAGTCTATATGTTCCAAACTAACTACTCATGGGCAATGGAGGAGGCTTATAAAGGAGAAGGAGTCTCCATGAATAGGTAAAGGATGAGCTCTCCCCCAAGATAAGTGGATGACCAGTCGAACAAACATGCCAGAGAAAGGATGGCGACCTCAACAATGCTAATAGCCAAGTCTGGAGTCATCTGGAAGGTTGGCTATTAGAACAAATTCGCCTAAACAGGATCAGTGCAGGTGCAAAACTGGGCTGGCGCGCTGGCATCGCAGATCAATTATGGAAGAGTTCTGGTCAGCGCTCAATGATACAAACGGAGGGCACGCTGTCCGTGAAATTGGACTAGCGCGGAAAACACGTGTGCTTCCGCGCTGGCAGCGCAACAGTTACACTAGCCTCCGCCGGTCAGCGCGGTTATTTAACAAACAGACGCGATGATTCAATTAACTTAGGCAAAGAGGGTTTTTAGCCATTTTAGAGAGCATAAGTGAGGTGAATGTGGTTTTATGGCACAGTAGGGAGACTGACATGATGGCAGTGACATTTTATTGTGTAACAGGTACAGACGGATAGAGGGAGTAGCTGCAAGGCTTCACAGATGCAGATTGGGCAAGTAGTCTATCAGACCGAAAGAGCACTTCTGGAGGAATCTTCAACCTTGGTTTAGCTGCAGTTTCTTGGTATAGTAGGAAACAGAGATCAGTTGCACTTAGCTCAGCAGAGGCTGAATACATGGCTGCCAGTCAGGCAGCATGAGAGGCCATTTGGATGCAGAAGATTCTAGTGGGATTGTTTGGTTAGATGATGGATCCTACGGTGATATACTGTGATAATCAGAGTTACATAAAACTCTCTGAGAATCCAGTGTTTCATGACAGGTCCAAGCATATAGATATCCGTTACCATCATCTACGGGACTGTGTGGTCAAGAGGATCGTGATGTTGCAGTATGTTTCGACCGAGGAGCAGGATGCGGATATTTTGACAAAGGCATTGTCAAAATGCAAGTTCAAGTTCCACAGAGACAGGATCGGGGTTGTTGATAATCCCTTTCTTGTTGAGAGGGAGTGTTGAGATTTGCAATAAGAAATGCTAAAAATAGCACTGCTATAAATAGTAGTTCAACCATTAGAGATCTTAGCAACAATGGGTGAAAAGTGAAAGTGCTAAAAATAGCTTTTCTAAAAATAGCATTTCGGGATCCCTTCTTATTTTAGTCAGTTCCTGGACTAAACATAGGAAGTAAAATTCGAATTTGATATCAACAGCAGTTTGGAAATTAATTAATTAATTCATCTTGAGTTAATTAGTTAAGAAAAATCAAACTTGAAGTCTATGTGAGGATGTGCAACAGTTGCTCCTTTGATTGAGGAATTTAATCTTCAGTTAAAGAGATAAGGTTGAGTTGTAATATTGAGCTGTAATTAGTTGACTTAGTTTAACTTAGTCAAGTCCAGTTAGATTAATTTGATAGTTTGTTAAATTAATGAGAGTTCAGTTAGTTAATGCTTGCATGCATGTAACTACTGTAATTCAGATAACTAAAGATCCACTCATGGATAACTCATACATGTTAGTTTAGTTAGAGACCCAATTGAGATCAGATGGAGGGATAGTGTACTATCAATTGCTAGGATATTCCTTGGTGAATATTCCTTGCATGCAGAAGGAATATTATTCCTTATGGATTGCGCAGTTGGACTTGAGGTTACAGTGAGTGTGATGAGGCCAATTCGCACGTGATATCATTGGACCCCAATCAAAATTGCGCAAGGAAATAGGAGGCTTGGAGGGCTTGAGGAAGATATATTCTATGTCTATTAAGTCTGTGAGCTGTATTGTTTGAGTGCAGAGGGATCAGGATAGCTTGAGAGCTAATTCTTTTTGTAACTTGAACAAGATTTCCACTTGTATGATAATATAGAGTTGGGGTTTTAGGTTGGTGCTTTCCTCAGTGATATATCTTCTGTGTTATGGTTGATTACTTCTCATTCTCAATTATATCTGTTCATTCTTGATGATGCTCATGTTCGATTAAGATTCCGCTAAATTGTTTGTAGAAGTGGATCAAGTGTTTTGCTTTAGTACATTGCATTACTAGGTGATCTACAGTGGGAAATTCTACACTAATCCATGCCCAAAAGTTTCCATGATAAGTAAACAAAAATACCCAACTACATAACGAAAAGCCATACCTTCGGGGTTGGAAGGCTCACCTTCAAACATATGATCATAATAGATGGGCGGGGGAGCATATGGCTGGATCAGGTGGTGGATATAGTGGCACATCGAGCTATCTAGTGGCTGCAAGGGTTTGTTGGCTTGTCGACTAAGGATCATCTAGGAGAAAAAATTTCTCCTATGGATACTACCCATGGGTGGTGGGTAATAATCTCCATCCATTATCCTCAAGACTTTCACAAGGGGTTGGGTTAAGCTAACAATCTTAGGGACTTTCTCCCACAAATCCTACTTGAAGAGAGACACATCCACAGCCACGACATTTGGTTTTGTGCTATCTTTCCAAAATAGCCATTGTTGGCTACAGAACATCTGTCTCAAAGCTTGGTACTCATTCAAAAGGCTTTGGAGGGAAAGGAAATTAGTGATAAACCATGTGACAATAGACCAACTGAGCTCACTATCTGTGAATTCTCTCATAAGACTCAACACCCAAGCATGGTTATGAATGTACTTGGTTATTTGTTTGCACTATGCAACAACATCTTGCACCCATGACAACTTCCCGAAGTCTTTCAAAATCAATTCTATGCAATGGGAAACACATGGGCTCCAAAGATGGTAGGATATTTTTTTGTTAGAATTCTTTTAGTTGTCACATAATTTGCAACATTGTCCATGCTTACTTGGACAACAATTTTTTAGCCCAACTTCCTCTAGAACCTTTGACAACATTGAAAAAATCAGATTTGCATCCTTTACGTGTGAAGATGCATCAATGGACTTTAGGAACATGGTTCCTTTAGAGCAAGCAACAATAAAGTTGATGATTGTTCTACCCCTTTGATTTGTCCACCCATCTGACATAATTGTGCACCCAGTGGTCTTCCATGAGATTTTAATGCTTTCCAACTATGCCTTGACACATTCAAACTCCTTATTAAATTTTTTCTCCCTAAGTGAATTATAAGAAGGTGTTTTGTTGCTAGGGCTAGCACATGCAATTGCATCTACCATGGGCTAAAAGAAATATGACTTTGCATAGTTAAATGGGAGGCTATCATGATACCAAAATCTCCTCATTGCCATATTTTCCTCCTCCTCTCTTTTTTCATTGAAAATTTCCAACCTTGGTTAAGATCCAGACCTGTGCGAGGAAGGATGAAAGGAGAGGTTATATGAAATGCATTTCTTAAAACATTTGATGAGCCAATACCTATAGAAACATGTGTGTTTGAGATCCACCCATTGCTATAGTTTCACGCTTCATTCTTGCTCTCTTAGCATTATTTGCTTGAACGACATCCAAATTAGCTTGCATTTTGGTTGTGACTTTTGGAGGATAGTGATCACAAACTACCACATCTTTACACACTATTCTATCCAGGTGGTATTTCAATTTATCCATGCCCCCAAACACCACAGTGGGACAAAAATTTCATTTGACTCTCGCGTCAAAACTGGGAAATCATAGGAACCATATTCCCAGGCTTCACCAAGAGGCCTTCTAGACTTGGATTTAGGAGCCATGGAATTTATGGATCAAGATGACAATCTGATTTTCGAAAGAAAAATTATATTAAAATAAAATATAAATTTTTTAAACCGTTGAGGCCTACAACAAGAAATGTGAATTACAACAAAAAAATTCCCCATAGAGGCCTATAACAGCCATAATGCAGTTGCAGTAGCCAGACTACTGTTGTTGCAAGTCTCTGTGGACGTGCCTCAGGGCCATAAAGGCCTGCAACAGGTCCTTTGCTTGGACGGGGAGCTTGTTGGAGGCCTCTGCGGCCCTAAGACAAGCCCACAGGGGCCTGTCTCAGGGTTGTAGAAGCCTGCAATAGGCTTCTATAGGGGCCTCCATTAACAAATTAAAAAAAAAATGCAAAATCAAATGAAGTACTATCAATCGATACTTACCTGAAGGATCGATGCTGGATTGTGAAGGTTGGATGCTGCAGGAGAGCTTGATTCCAAGTGAAGTGAGTGTGAATAAGCAGAGAAGAGGTCGGCTTTAACAAGAAAAAAATGCAGGAAGGGAAAAATTGGTATTGGGGACAGGGTCGAGTACCAGTTGAGTGTCCACGAGTTTCACCCAATGTTTTAAAAATCCGACTTTGACTCCGACTCGGTCGAGGGTAGACTCCGACTTGGTATCGACTTGGTCGGCTCGATTTCAATGACTAGGTCGTTGTAAGAAATACATTAAATATTTGTTTTTTTATTAAAAAACATAATTTTAAAGATTTTCATTCATGTTTCCAAACACACAGCATTAGAATATAGATAGAAGATGACATATGATCAAAGTAGGCTCATGAATATATCCATTATATCAAAATGGCACCCAGTGCACTATCCAATACATACATGATGATGATATAGAGATCAAAACAAAAACACATAACCAAGGAGGCTAGAAATGGCATTATCCTCCAAAATAGATTGTAAGTCATCAAGGAACTAATACAAGGGTCCAAGAGTGTTCCTCACTCCAAGAAAGTCCCAAAGTGCATGTGTACATCTTCAAAAGGTGCATCCTCCACTATTATATCATCTAGGAGAGACCCTATGTCACCCTTTTCAAGCATGTGAGTGATGTCACACCCCTAAGGGTAAGCATTGGCATCAGAGAAGGATGTGCTAGCCCTCCTAAGTCATCTCAATGATAACCATCCTCATCTGTGCTTTGGAAGAAGGTACCATCCACCAAAACAAGGTCGAGGCCAGCTAGGGGGCATCTTTAGTCCATTTGGGCATATCATTAAATAGTCCAACATCCAAGCTTTTAAGTTTAGTGTTTTAGCATTTGGAGGCTCATCAAGGGGTGTAGCATCACGTGGAATCAACTCAAGGCTCAATTCTTGTCTTTGGAGGGCCAAGGTTGGGGCCACAAAGTTAGGTTTTCTTTAAGAAAGGGGCAAAGAACCTATTGGAAGGTTTTGAAGAAGAATGAAGCTATCCCTTAAGGAATCTCTACTACATATGTGATACCACCTAAACAAACCTCTCAAGATAAAGCGAGATAAACTTATTTAGGGACAAAAAACCATTAAAGTATCATAGTGAAAACTTTGGAGTCCCCCAAAAGCAAAAAAATAAAAAATAAAAATCGTTGTTTTTTAGTTCACGGGCCGCTATCATCCAACTCGGCCGAGCCGGGTGGGTTAGTTATTACCGAGCCGGCCGAGTTGTTAAACAACTTGGCCAGCTCAATAATAACCTGGTGAGGCCTTGACTCGGACCAACTCGGCCAAGTCGGTTGCAAGCCGACCGAATCTTAAAACACTGGAACTTTCACCGAGTCTAGCAAGTATTGGTGAGTGGCAAGTATGTGGGCCGTGTATGGCTGAGTCACTTGCTTCGTAGCATTCGGCCATACTAGGCCCACTCAGCAAGTGCTCGCCAAGTCATGCTACACTGGTATATACTACAGACTACTATGCTTACAAGCAGCTACAAATGTCCATGGTGAATTCTGAATTTTTTGATATATATATAGTTTGTCCTCAACCTGCTGTCCCTTGAAAATTTTTGGAGTGCACTCTAGTCGCCCCCACCATTCTCCCATCCCAAAAACCGATGTAGCATATGTGCTCATTGATCCTGAGGTATAGCTTTTGTTACAAGGCTACAATTCTTAAGGTTTTTGTATCTAGTCCCACCATGGTGCATGTATTCTTCGTATTTGGCAACTACTCTATATTAAAAGGAAATACTCTACCATGTTGTAAATTCAAATTTGGTAGCAAGCTTCTTGTCTAACTTTCTCATCAGTTTGAGCTGTGACAAAAAGAGTTTACAAAAAGCTGTTTGCTGTTCCAGCATTTACTTTATTTAATCCTGTTTTTTAAAACAACTGAAGTTAATGGTTTTGATGTATGACATTGCAGAACTCGTGGGATTATCATTGTCATATGGCCTGTCCCTCAATTCAGTGTTATTCTTTGTAGTCTGGCTCTCTTGCCTAGTGGAGAATAAGATGGTTTCCGTTGAGAGAATCAGACAATTTACAACTATCCCATCTGAAGCAGCGTGGACAATTCCAGACTGTGTGCCATCTCCTAACTGGCCCCATAATGGGAATATTGAGTTGAGAGAGTTACAGGTAAGTGGGGAACTATGGTCATGTACTTCAAAATTCATGCCTTACTTCTTGCACAGCACTCATGTCACATGAAACAAGCACAATTGAAAAATAGATTTAAGAATGTGAAAAGACAACCTGAGAGGAGAGAAAGAAATGACAAAGACATTGCATGAAACAAGGCTAATCAGTTTTGGCTGTGGATAGGTTCGTTACCGTTCAAACACTCCTCTTGTTCTGAAGGGCATCAGTCTGAATATTAAAGCTGGGGAGAAGATTGGTGTAGTAGGTCGTACTGGAAGTGGGAAATCAACCCTGATTCAAGCTTTGTTTCGGCTTGTTGAGCCTGCTGGAGGCAAAATAATCATCGATGAAGTTGATATAACCAACTTGGGCCTTCATGATCTGCGATCTCGTTTTGGCATCATACCACAAGAACCTGTTCTTTTCGAGGGAACTGTCAGAAGTAACATCGATCCTCTTGGGCATTACACTGATGATGAAATTTGGAAGGTAAAGCAATCAATACTGAGTTCCATCTTTCCCTGTTGATCATATGCCATGTACCTCTCTCACAGTTAAAGCATACATCTTTGGAAATGGATAATAGAAAGCAAATCTGTCTCAAACATGTTTAGTTAGTCCTAATGCTCTTGAATTATTTCTGCAATTTGATATAATAGACTAAAACGAACTCCATTGAAGAGCTTTGATCCCTCCAATATCATATTTGGGAATTTTCAACATGTGAAGTAAAAAGGATATGCTTTTCCCAGAGCTAAATGGGGTGGTACAGCTACTTGTCTAATATACAAACACACATTGCCCTAATTTCAATTTGCACAACTTACTTATTATGAATTTTCTTTCAATTGGACATAGACTATTCATGACAAAGTGATGCATTTGTGTCTTACAGAGCCTTGAAAGATGCCAGCTCACCAATGTTGTTGCATCAAAAAATGAAAAATTGGACTCTCTGGGTATGTTGCAACCAGAAAACAAAAAACTTTACTTGAAATTTGTTAATAATAATAACTGCATCTAGGATCTGTTTTTGTGATTTTTGGATGATTTTTAAGGCTATTGTTTGGGCTTTCCTTTCTGCAGTGGTCGACAGTGGAGACAATTGGAGTGTTGGGCAAAGGCAGCTTCTTTGTTTGGGCAGGATTATGCTGAAACGCAGCCGCATCCTCTTTCTAGATGAAGCAACAGCATCAGTAGATGCACAAACAGATGGTGTGATCCAGAAGATCATACGTGAGGACTTTACTGCTTGCACCATAATCAGCATTGCTCACAGAATACCCACAGTCATGGACTGTGACAAAGTTTTGGTTGTTGATGCAGGTGAGGCATCAATTCAGTAAGTGTACCCACTTCAACATCAAAATCAAGGGATCTGTGATTGACATGTTTTACATTTCTTTCATTGAACAGGAATTGCTAAGGAGTTTGACAAACCATCTAAGCTACTAGAACAACCATCATTATTCGGAGCATTAGTCCAGGAATATGCTACTCGATCATCAGATACATGAAACTTGCAAAATCAAATCAAGAATTCTTGTCCCTCAAAAGACTGGAGTTGTTATTTGAACAAGGCAATATAGATTAGATGACAGCTTGGAAAATCATAATCTTAAAGTTAGCTTACCATATTTCACTTTCTGGAATCATATTCCGCATATTCTGCTATTGGTGCTCACTGCTCAGCCTATATGAATCCAGTGGCCCTGGCGTTGATAGCTGTCAAAAATTGAATCAGATTTTAACGACTTGCATAATGCAATGTGTGCCTTGTTGTTTGGACCTTGAATAGCTATTGGGTGGCAGAGAAGCTGCCCTATGTGCTTTGACATTCATGTTGCTATTATTGATCTAGAATCGAGTTAGTGATACATCATGTAATCAGCTCACATCAGGAAAGATGGCTATCTGTCAGTCATATATAGTTGGAAAGGCAAAATCCAACGTAAGGAAATATGCCTAGTTTCATCAAGATAATCTATTCTCGATATTGCATTATGTTAAAACAATAGTTTAATGATATTAAAGATGAAAAACAGATATCCGAACACCAGGAGCAGAATTGCTTTATTGATGGATAAAAGGATAGCTTATACAACTGTTTGGTACATGAATTTTGAATAACATTGACTGTATAACAGTGTTAATGATTCCTCAGTCTTCTTGTTCATATTATCTTTCCTTTTCCTTTTTCTTGTTCAGTATAATTTCAGATATAATATGCATAAATTAAAAAAAGAAAGAAAGAGAGAAACCTGTATGGCCTTGTTTCATTATAGAAATATAGTGAAATCCTTAAAGATGGTTATCTTAGTGGATACGATAGCTTGCAATCATACTTAGGATGGGGAATATCACCTCCTAAACTTTGAATTAGGTGGCAAAAGGCCAATCCACATATACAAAATTGAGATAACTACTATTAAAAGTTGTATCACTGTCAGCTCAATACAACCTCCTTTTCACTTATGACCAGCTCTACAAAGGCCAAGGGGTTATCTCTAAACTATCTAATGGTTATGAGATCCCAAGAAAGAAAATATTAAGATGATTAACCACAAATACAAAGATTCACTCTAATGATAAAAAAATTAACCTTGTTGCCGCCTCGCTTACACACCTAAGGTAATGTAGGAAAAATCCTCAACCCCACTAGGTGTGGCTATGGTGGCAAAGCTCTGAAAAGCAGCTGTCACCTAATCCCAACTCTCTGTATCTAAGCTCTCTCCTAGCTAAAGCCAAGGAGTGTGGACCTTAGGGGAGGTTTCCAAAGAAAGCTTGTTAAACTAACAAGTCTAGGAGATAATTTGTAAATGAGGTAGATCATCAACCATTTAATAACTTGAGAATGTAACTTGAACCAGTGAGCAAAGAATTTAGAAAGTACACAATCATGAGCATGTAATCAAGATCAAATGTCAATTATCCAATATGACTCAATGATATATCTTGCAAGGCAAAATGTGAGTAGATCAGTGCCAAATATAATCTTGTAAGAAATGTAATGTATGCTCAAATAAACAAAATCCTCGCATATATGAAAATGTCTTCAAGCTACAACAAGATCAAATGGAAAGAAAGCTGCAAAGAAAACGTTAGTGAATCAAACCAAAACTATAAAACAACGATACAATTTTGGAAGGAAAACACTTAAATAAAATTGGGAGCTTGCAAATAAAGATTACTTGTACTTGAAAAGATAAAACGTGCTCACACACAACAATGATATAAATCCTTAAATTTTATCCAAACAAGCAGAAACGAAGTACAACAGTAAAATTACAAGTAAATGAGACGTAAGTGCTTTCTAAGTCTATTGTGTGTATTTGAGAATGAAGTGTTTCAATGAGATCCCAAAGTAGAACAATTCAAGATTGTAAAGTGCTTGTGTGCTAAGGTGTTCTTGGTTGATTTTAGTTAATGCCTATTCTACGGTTCAACATCCCTTCAATTTCTCAAAACTTGGTAAAGAGTGAGATGAATCGCAATAAGGCTAGGATGAGGAGGCACTTGTCCTTCTTTAACGATAACCACCTAGACTTAAAGCAACCCGCATGCCTTTTGCTACAAAGAGACTAAGCCACACAAGTTAATTGCGAGGGGTCGTGCGCTTTACCTTTGTTCAAGACTCAAGTTTATTGAATTGAATGACATTTAGGGAAGGTTTTCCTAAATTTCTATCAACCAAACTTATGCTTGGAGGTTAATTTTAGAAGTGCAAATGGTGATGCAAAGATGTGTCTTGTAAGTAAAAATAATGTCTCAAGTGTGAAATCCTTCCAAATGTTTGAAGTGAATATGTTCATTCACAATTAAGACAATAAAATACTTGCATAAACAATGGAAATGAAACCCAAATGATGTCAAAAGATAGCTGCAAATTAGATGTTAAAATCATCAAATTAACATGAATATAGAGCAATGTTAGCATGTGAAAATGATAATGAATGAAAACTATGAAATAGGTGCATGAGAGGACATATATATCAGCAACTAAATAAATTATATCAGCTGCAAAAATCAGATCTAAAACGCTCAAATGAACAATGTAAAGTGAGAAGAAAATCACTAAATTAGCCCAAGTAAGAGTGTTAATTGCTAGATCTATAGCATGCAAAAAAATGAGAATAGAAATGCTAGAAATTAAGTAAATTAACTCTACTTTAAGGAAAGAAAGAAAACTCAAACAACAAGCATGCAAAGGATCATCTCCCAAAAAGAGGGGTGGGATGCCAAGAGGATAATCCTCAAGCCCCCTCAAAGAAAATTTATTTTTATTATTTAAATATGAAGCCATCTAATGGGAATGAGGGACTTAGGCTTTGAGAGGAGCTTACAAAGAGCTCAAAGAGAAAATACTACTCAAATAAACTTAACGAAAATAGAAGAAATACAAAGCCTATAGTGAAATACAACAAGAATGCCTCCAAGAGGCAACTCGCTTTTCCAAAAGAAATTTACTTGATGATTCCAAATTCCTAATCTCAAGGAGAAATCCTTGTGCAAATGAGAAGAGGCAAGCATAGAAAAAGGAGGTTTGAAAGATGGAGAAGCTTCAATGATGTATCTTTACTCCTCAAGTCTTCCACATACAAGTCCTCCAAGTAATCTTTCCCAAACAAGCCTTCAATCCTTCACTTGAATTGCGTAAGGCATGAGAGCACAAGAGATTAGTTAATAGAAGAATATAATTCAAAAGAGACTAATATGCAATAAAACACACTTGCATGCAACAAAAGGAAATCAAATTTCTCCCTTCGCACAAGCAAGAGGGAATGAATCCCTCACAAGATCTTCAAAGCTAGATTAAGCAAACATAGTGCATAAAATAGACTAAGAGCTAAGTCACATGACACGAGGACACGAGACACGGAGGACACGTAAATACGAGTATTCAATACGAAACGCAGCGACCTGGAAACAAGACACGGGGGACATGTTTTATATATATATTTAATAAATACACACACACACACACACACACACACACACACATATATATATATATATAGTTTTTTATCCATATTAAATTGTAGGTTGCAGCTTATCTAATCAAATTAAAATATAATTACTTCTCAAAGTTCATAGTTCACTTTGAAAAAATAAATAGAATCAAAATTTACTATTTAGAAATTAGAATGTGATATGCTTGGTCTTGATTTTTGAATATTCAATGTTCATTGTTCATGTAAACTTACAAACACATAAGAAAATAACTAAAGTCTAATCCTATTGATTTCCTCTGCCCCTCTTGCGAGAAAATGCCACAGCTTTCCCCTTCCCTCTAGATGTAGATGCTGGTGCTGGTGGAGTTGGCAGTGGAGTTTGCTATGCTCTAGAAGCTGAAGAACTAGAAGTAGGAGCTATAGGAGGTAGACCACGTGATCCACTGGTGGCAGGGGTAGCTCGGGGCAGGGATAGCTCGGGCAAGTGTTGTCACCTGGAAACATTACAATCTACCAATCCTGAAATCCTGAAAAACTGATAAGTCTGCTGCATTTTGAATGAAATTTAAAATTTTACTTTCTCCATATGAAATCCAATGAGGCCCGAACCACTCTAAAAAATCCTAAGTCATTTCATGGTAATGTTAAAAATTTAAGTAAAAGGATGAAAATGAAGATTAAGGAGAATGTCACTTTTACTTTAAGAATTTAACATTACCATGAATAGCATATCAATACTAGGGCCTAGACTTGATCATTAAGCTGCCCCACTCAAAACTTATTTGTTTCTTTCAAAAAAATTGCAGCTTATGTAGGAAATGTTTTCTATCAACGGAATATGCGTTTTCTAGATGCAGGGCACGACGAAAACCGACGAATACATTTTACATTTTAAAGGACACGATGAAAAACGTTTTCAACACGTTTTAGGGCCGTTTTCGTGTCCGGCACGTAAAATACGGACACGGGACCTTGGAGGACGTGTCCTGTGACTTAGACTAAGAGTTGAATTTGAATTTATGATCTTAGCAAGTCACGGTAAAGAAAACCCCCTTCTTCAAATTTGTTTGATTAGATCCTTGAGAATAGCTTGGTATGGGTCCTTCCCCCTTTGTCTTTGAGAGTAGGTTAGTCTAGCCAAAGGGTTACCCCATGCTCAAGCTCCTTCAACAAATCGTTAGATTTCTACACACTTTAAAGGATGTTAGCACTCACATGAAATTAAATTGTACAATGGAGGAGAAGGCTAGAGATTCAACCAGAAATCTTCTAGTGCTCCTCTTACTAGAGTTTTTCTTTATTCCAAAAATTATGCAAAGTAATTTACATACATTAATCCAAATAATGGCAATGTGAAAGCTAAGACAATTTAAAATCCATGTAGAAAATAAAACATAGAGAGTTGAATTAATATCACCTTACAATCATAGAAGGAGAACACCAACACAAGATTGAACCCCAAAAGTCTTTTATATTAGCATGAAAGAAGTGATTACAAATTTCAGAAGAGTCTCCCCAAGCACAATAGCTCGTTCCAAGATGTAATGTTCCAAAATAGGAAAAACAGTGATATGCAAGCAAATAACATTTTTTCTCCACAGAAATTTCAAAACAATTAGAACACACCCATAGCAATCAGAAATATGGAAGCAGTTGAGCCATTTTATTATAAACTGGTGCAAGAGTACAAAATATGGAAGGAATTAACCTGGACTTGCCTCAAAGGCAAGTGGAGCAAAGCCCAGATGAAGCAATGACAATCCGGAGGTATAATCAATTGATCAACTACTGCACTGCGTAGTCCCCAACAATTATACACTGTCTGTTGCAAAGATATGGCTAAAAACCCCACCTCTGGTGCTCAGAAAATTTTGCAAAATTATTTCTAGGCTCATTAGGCAAAACCCACGAAAAACCAAAAATGGCTTGGCCCTGTTTTGACATTCCAAAATCAATCCCCAAAAGGCCTTACACCCTCCAAAACTGCTAAAACACACTGTCTATCAATACAACAACAAAATCCTCCCAAACACTCCAGAAAGGTGGAAATCACTTCCACTAACACTTCCCTTATTTCTCCTAGCAAGGCATAACTCCAATGGCTGAGTCCCCACTACCCACGTGTGCCCAATCTCTTCCTTTTGCGTTGGGCCCATGAACTGTGAAATCCCCACTAAAGAAAGCTATTTCCTCCAGCCCAAAAACTCACCCAAATGGCAGCAAATCACCAGAGCTTCTCTCCCGAAATTTCTCTAGACAATAGCTCCTCTGAGGAATGCAAAAGATCTCTACTCTATTTCTCCCACTGCATCCTCCAGAAATACGCACCACCTGGAGACACTTAAAAAAAATGCTGGAAAACAAACTAAAAATCACCTACGGAAGTTTATGGATGAACCTCTTTAGGGTGGAACTCGAAGTCCCCTGAGGAAAGGGTGAATTTTGCGCTTGGAAAACTCATGCTAAACAACAAGTGACTCGGTAAGCAGTGTGAGCAACTAAGAAGAAATTTTCTATGCCAAAGATGATCAAATGAAGAGTAGTGCCTTCCTTTTATAGATTTCGTGGAGCCTTTTTCCCTCCTTTTTGGGTCGCTCACTAAGCCTTCGATTTTCCCTCTCATGCATTTCGAACCATTGGCTTAGGGATTGCATATTTCCTTGTGTGGGTGGCCCTCACATGTTACTAACAAAACCCAAAATAACTGACTTCTAACTCCTAAGTCTTCTAATAAAAATCAAATGTGTCCCATCTCCTCCAAAATTGGCCCCAAAATATAGAAAGTAATCCTGTTCCAAAATAATTTAGGAAGTTACATTACAGTGCTTCCCTCCCAAATGTTGTTTGTCCCCAAGCAACTCCAATGTTGTATGCTCAAGTATGTGCTCACCCTCCCAAGTAGCATCCTCATCCGGAAAGCTCTTCCAACGCACCAAGTATTCTTTGATTATCTTTCTTTTGAGCTTCCTTTCCCTAGTCTTTAAGATGGCTTTCAGTTCCAAAACCAAATGCCCCTCATCATCAAGTGGAGGCAACTCGACAGTTGTTGTAACCTGTTGCCCCAACACTCTCTTGAGGCATGAAACATGGAAAAAATTGTGGATCTTGCTCCCTGGCGGTAGCTCCAACTCATAAGCTACCTCTCCAACGCTCCTGATCACCCTGTAGGGCCCATATAATCGTGGTTGCACCTTTTTGACCCCCTTCTGTTTCATAATGGACTGTCGGTATGGCTGTAATCAAAGGTACACCAAGCCCCCCTCCTCGAAATGCCTCTCAACTTGATGCCTATTAGCATATATCTTCTAATGATTCTGAGTTGTTTGCAAATTATCCTTAAGAGCCTTGAGGACATCTTGGCTCTCTAGGATCCAATCTTTGGCCTTCAGGGCTCGACTGTCTCCAAAAATGATGTCAATGAAAGATAAAGCATCATAACCATATAGAGAACGGAAAGGAGTCATACCAATGGACATATGATGTGTGGTGTTGTAGCAATACTCTCCCAAGTGCAGCCATCGAATCCATGCCCTTTGTTTCCCTATCATATAGTTCCTGGTATAACCCTCTAGCCACTTGTTTACCCTCTCTGTTTGGTCGTCGGTCTGTGGATGGTAACTGGTTCTCAGGTTGAGATTTGTGCTCACTAGCCTGAAAAGATCCTGCCAGAATCCCCCATAAATTGGCTGTCTTGGTCACTAACTATAGCCTTAGGGAGTCTGTGCAGGCAGAAGACCTCCCTAAAGAACAATGTTGTCACTTGAGAAGTTGAATATCAGGTCGGAATGGCAAAGATATGTGCCAACTTGGTCAGTCGGTCGACCACCATAAAAATGCAATCCTCCCCCTACATCGAGGGAAGCCTCATGATGAAGTCCACAGAGATACTCTCCCATTTCCCCTCAGGAATGGGTAGAGACTGCAACAATCCTACTGGATGGGTCAACTCCCCCTTGTTCCTCTGACAAGGCTCACACTCTTGTACATATCTCAATATGTCCCCCTTGAGGCCCTTCCAAGTGAAGTGCTCTTTTACTGCCATGTAGGTCTTTCTGAATCCCTGGTGCCCCGACAAAGGGGAATCATGAGTTGCATGAAGGCTATGCTCTCTCAACTGTGATCCTGGAACCAAAAATATGCCCCCCTTATAGTATATAACCTTGTCCATCACCCTGTAGTGCTCATCTGTATAACTGCCCCCCAAGATCTCGCATGCCCAACGATCCTTGGAGTACTCCATTAATAGTTGTGCCTTCCAGTCATGGAAAATGCTCATGAGTGAAAGTCATGCGAGTCTCCTGCATAGTGCATCGGCTACCACATTTTGCTTCCCCCACACATACTCAGTATCAAAATGATATGCCTACACCTTACTGACCCATCTTTGTTATCTATCGTTGAGGCCCTATTGCCCCATGAAGTGGCGAAGGCTATTGTGATCTGTCTTCACCCGAAACCAATTACCCACCAAGTACTGTCGAAACTTGGCCAATGCATGCATTATGGCCAACATCTCCTTGTTGTATATGGAATGGGGTGCCCACCTTGGGACAAGACTACCCCAATCCCCTCACCTGATGCATCACACTCCAATGTGAAGGGTTGCGTGAAGTCCGGGAGTGCTAATACTGAGCAATAACTCATCACCTCCTTGAGACGATCGAATGTTGTTTGAGCTCCATCTGTCCATGCAAAAGCCTCCTTTGTCAGATCAGTGAGGGGTGCTGCCAACTGTGAGAAGCCCTTAATGAACTTTTGGTAATATGTGCAAATGCCCATGAACCCTCTTAGTGTTGTCACATCTCTAGAGATCGGTCAATCCCGAATGGCCCTGATCTTCTCTTCATGCACCTTGACCCCATCTACACCGATGATGTGTCCCTAGTAGAGCATCTCCATCAGCCCAAACTCACACTTGGACATCTTGGCGTAGAACTACTGCTCCTCCAAGATATGTAACACCACCTCCAGGTGTTGCAAATGCTCCTCCCACGTCCTGTTGTAGATCAAAATATCATCAAAGAATGCCAGAAGAAATCTCCTTATTTGACCTTTGAACACATAGTTCATGCATGACTGAAAGGTAGCAAGTGCATTGGTCAACCCAAAGGGTATGACCAAAAACTCAAAATGCCCATAATGACATCTGAAAGTTGTCTTCGGGATATCCTAATCCCTCACTTGAATATGATGATACCCAGAATGCAAATCTATCTTAGAGAAGTACTTTCTCCTCTAAGCTCATCCATCAACTAATCAATACGCGGAATGGGATACCGGTTCTTCAATGTCTTCTTGTTGAGGGCCCTATAGTCAATGCACATGCATAGCGCTCCATCCTTCTTCTTCACCAGCATGACTAAAGAAGCAAATGGGTTGGAACTCAGTCTGATGTGACCCAACACCAATAGCTCCCTGATGGCCCTCTCAATCTCATCTTTATAGGCTTTGGGATGCCTATAGGGTGTAGTAATGACTGCCGGCACACCATGCTCCAACTCTATAGTGTGCTCAAACCCCCTGTCCGGTGGCTTCCCTGGTGGTATATCTCCAAAAACTACCAGATATCTTTCCAGTATAGCCTGTATGTCTAGATGTGGTGGGTTGGCCCGTCCCCTAGCCTCTGAAATCCTCAGCTCTACTACCCATGCTATGCCCCCATGCCTCAAATCGGCTTCAATTTGTGGGTTAAAACCATCTATGGAGGATATGAATGCATGCCCCGAAGAACTACTAGTTTACCATCTGACCCGATAAACTCCATCTCTAGTTTCCTCCAATCAGTGGTAACTTGGCCAAGGGAATACAACCATTGGACACCCATCACCACATTGGTGTCTAATATGTCCACCATGAAGAATTGGTCTGTCATCAAATAGTTCCCCATGGTCATTGCCAAAGCAAGGACATATCGAGTGCACTGCATAGTTTTGTCTCCTGGTAACAGAACTGAAAACTCCTCAAACTCTGTAATGGTGACGCTTCTCCTCTGGACCATCTAAGCATCAATAAAATTGTGGGTGGCCCCATTGTCTACTAAGACTAAGACACACTGCCCTTGCACTATGCCTTTGATCCTCACGGTAAAAAATTTGGGAACCCCACACAAAGAGGCTAGGACTCCCCCGAATAGTGCAAAAGATGCTCCCCCATGTGGTGGTGGTGGTCCCCTCTCTGTCGGATTTTCGCTGTCTCCCCCACCAAACTCCAACTCCATCTCATCCTTTTAATCGTTGTCTGAGAAGGCCTCGATATAATGGGCCTTTCCCATCGTGCACCAATGGCTTGGTGCCCATGGCTTCTGACATGTAAAACACAATTCCTCCTCCTAAGGTTTATCTTGGTCTCATCGTCTAGTTGCCCTCGCCCTTGACTAGGAGTGCTCTAGTGTCACTCCCCTTGTAAGGGTAGGGAGTGCATGGTGGAAAGGGTGCCTGGGTCTTTGGGATGCCCCCTTGCAAGTCTCTCGTACAAGTTACAGCCTCTAGTAGAGTAGAGGGCCTGTGTGAATTCACCAGTGCACGAAGTAGCTTCGCCAACCCCTCTACGAATGTGTATACTCGCCTAGCATCCGAAAAATCTGATACCATGCCCAAGACCCTTAGGAACTTTAAAATATAATGCTCTGGATGTCCTGTCTACCTAAGCTGGGTCAACTTCCTGAAGTGAGCCTCTAGATCCCTCCGATCAGAATGCTCCACTACTCTTCGTGTGAAATCCTCATAGGAAGCCATGCTGGCATGCCCAAGAGTGGACAAGCCATGAAACCACCAGTCGTGTGCCTACCCCTCCAAATGCAAAGTGGCCATTTTAATGGCCTCTACCTTTGTCATCCCTTTGTGCTGGAAATAGGTGTCCAACTTCTCCACCCAACCACGAGCTGTGCACTTGGTAGTGCCATCGTAAGTGGGGAAGTACATCTTCCCAATTGTGTGTTGCAACTCATAGTCTGCATACCATGGCGTCCATAACTTCTCCCCTTCTCATTCTACTTGAGCTGGAAAAAATCTCTGAAATGTGGTGCTTTTCTGAAGTCTGCTCTCATGGACTACCACTCCCTGAAATGCTCCCCCATAGGCGATTGATCATCAACTCCCCTTGGTTCACCTGGTGCCAAAGGTAGGAAAGAAGGTAGCGTGGCTCTAGTTGGTCCACTAGAGGTTGGTGGCTGCACAGTAGGTGAAGGGTGGTCAAACTATTGAGAGGCTCTTGAAGTCTCTCCAAATAGAAAATCCCGATGAGTGCTTCGCTCTCGGTTTTGCATTTTGATCTCATCTAACATCTCCTTCTGCCCCTTTGCCAAATCACTCATGCTATATAGCAAGTGACTCGGCTCAGCAGCTCAAGCAACTAAGAAGAAATTCAATATGCCAAAGATGATCAAATGAAGAGTGTTGCCTTCCTTTTATAGATTTTGTGGAGCCTTTTCCCTCCTTTTTCCCTCCTTCATGAGTCCCTCACTAAGCCTTCGATTTTCCCTCTCATGCATTTCAAACCATTGGCTTAGGGAGTGTGTATTTCCTTGTGTGGGTGGCCCCCACATGTTACTAACAAAAACCAAAATAACTTACTTCTAACTCCTAAGTCTTCTAATAAAAATCGAATGGGCCCCATCTCCTCCAAAATTGGCCCCAAAATGTAGAAAATAATCTTGTTCCAAAATAATTTAGGAAAAGACATTACACAAGATGATACAATAAAAGCCAAAGGCTCATTTAAATAGAAAAATAGGAGCAAATCCCAATGTAAAAACTCAATGACTAGTGGAGAGGGAGGAAATCCCAATGCAAAAACAAAATTGTCCAAGTGGTACAAGAACTGTCCAAGTGTAGAAAGTGTTGGAGATATTGTTGTAGATTGTTGTGTCCAACAATTTTCACTGGCAGTGTATTATCTTCTAGTAGACCAACGTATAGGATAGGGCACGCAAGTGTAGAAAGGGACTATAATAAAGGGGAGACACACCCCCTTAAATCTACACTGATTACTCAACTAGGTGCCACTTTGAATCTGAACTTTGAATGTTTCTTAACATCACTAACCTGGGCCTACGTATTGGTCTCCAAGCACTGTCAATGTATAGTTGTAGTGGACTGGAGCATATCCTCCCTGTAATTGGTTGTCTAGTAGGTAGAGGACAAGTTGAGTTTTAAGGGGAGTTAACACTCCACTTCAACCATAATCAAACAACCCTTAACTGCAGTCAAGCTCGTGAGCATCTAGGAGAGGAAACTCGTCCTGTTGATGTGGAAAATCGAGCCCTCCTAAATTGATAGTCAATTGCTGACCCAAATCTGCGTTGATCCGATTGGATCTTAGTGGAATATGGGGAGACAAGCACAAGTTAGTCGAGTACAAGAACTGTCCCATCCCCACTCGTCCTTTAACAATTCTGTGAAACATCTCAACACTGATTTTCACCCTTTCAGTGGGTAATTCGAGCCCCTTTTGACTTATTGTTGACTTGGCCCACTAACTCCTAGTGATGAAGTGGTTGCCATGTCACTCACCTAATCCCCCTAAAACTCCATGCAGTCCATTTGAACTTTTGACTTTAACACATAATTTTTTAATCTCTCATATTATTTTCTTTGAATTTATTTGTCTCTTTTGCCACTTTTATCATATAAAGTGGATTTTCTTTGGGAATATTCATTTTTCGACACGAAAGTGGATCCTAGGATCATGTCGGAGCTCTGAGGATGAATTTTGAGTAGTCACATGCCCCAAACATTTCTTAGGACTACTTATTTACATCTTTACATAGAAATTAATTAAAATATCCCGTTTTGCGGGAATTTTTAATAATTATAAAATCCTACCTAGACCTAGTCAAATTCCGTGGTAATATACATTGACTTTAGACATGAAGATGGACTAGGGGCTCAATCTTCAAGCCGTCACCCCGATTTTGGGGCATGCAGTGAGTGAAAAACCTAGAAAATTATTCGCAACTAAAAAGTGAGAATAATTAACCAAGTAAAAAAACACTCCAAGGTGTACTCGCTTGTTGATCAAGTCTCAACATCCTAGGTCTGTTACATAGATTTATTCATCATGCTAGTGACATTTCTACAATATCCCCGCAGAGTTGCGAAATTGAAGAATTGAAGAAGCAAGGAGGAGAAAGGGGCTTAAAACCCCTGATGAAATCTAGAACTTTGAATGATCTAATAGTGCAAGAGTGCCCTGAGATGTACTTTGGGCATGGAGTCTTCAAAAAAATTTCAAATGCATATTTAGCGCTCAACATTTGGCTCCACATGGGGATGTGTACTTTCATGAAAGCATGTGAAGACCTGGAATCTACATCCAACCAAATTATATCTATAGCATCCACTCTAGAAATCATCATATAAAATTAAATACTAAAATAAAAACACTAATCTAACATGCTGAAATAAAAACTATTCTAATAACATGAAATAGAAACTAATCTAATAGCAGAAAACGAATTCTAATCTAAGAACAAAAATGACAAGGAGTAGGCTTAGAAATACAATACAGTGGATGCACCATGGTATCAGATGTTCTTGGTGAAGTTCATTTTGAGAACTTGGTGACTCACAGGAAGATCCATGGGTTGTTTGTTCGATGTGCCTCGTCCAATGCTGAATATTTTGGGACATTGACTCATCCCAATGCTAAGTTGTATATGGCCATCAGAATTATGAAGCTTCTTCATTTTTCTTTTTCGATTTCCGCCTTGCTAAGGCTTGAACCTAATTTTTCACTAATGATTTATCTTTTATATTCTTTTTCCTTTTCCTCTTTTTTATTTTCTTCCTAGTATGTTGTGGTGTTGATGATGATGTGACCAATGTAGAACTCTCTGCCTTGTCTTGAGAATGTTCTGATGGAAGATTTGAAGTACTCAAGTGTTTTGTGATACTTATATCCTCTTTAGTCTGGATCTGTTCATTTAAGTGAGGTAGAAAATTTGTCAACACTGCATCAATCTCACAATATTAAGACTTTGATCGATCTCTTGATTTCTCCCAATAGTCACAACTTGATTTTCCTCAATTTCCTTTCTAGCCATGCCACTTTCAATTAACCTGGGACAAGTGACCTCCACATGAAATTAATCACAAGGTTTACAATAAGGCGAAAATTGCTTCACCATATTGGTATTCCCCAATGGGTTGGGAGGTTTATGATTTGTTAAAGGCTCATCATTATTTTGTCATTTATCTCTGGCCTAGGCTGGAATTTTTGTACCTATGATCTTTCCATTTCAACCAAACTTTTCTGCATGGCGATTATTTCCTTGGCATGATTTGCTTCCATGGTCTTTATCATTTGTGTGAGCTCTTTAATGGGATCACTCTTAGTTTCTTTAACTTCTCTTTCATCTCCATGTTTCTCATCAAAGGCATTAATAAGTGATCTTAAAGAATTGAAAGTGTTAACAGGTAACTCTGTGAACCAAACCAAAGCATCCTCATCTAAGGATAGGACGAAAAGTCTCATCTTAACATCCTCATGGTTAGCATTATGGCACCAGTTGCTCACACAAAGGTTGAAGTTCCTAAGGTGAGTTTTGGCACTAACGAAATTGTTACCTAGAAAAGAAGGCAACTCTTCAATGACTTCATCCAGAATAGTATTCGGAATACAATTAATGTTAGTGAAATTACAAGAGGCAAATAAGTCATCCATGATGTCTTGCCCAACTTGACCTCAAAAAGGAAAATGAATATCATGTTGATTTGGGGTAGCATTGGATGTGCTCTAGCTATGAAAATTGGTGGAGAGGCTAAAGCACATGAGATCTCCAACAGATTGTACCCAATTTTGGAGATATTAAAATAATTAATATTTTTAATGGAGTTCCTAAGTCTAAACTTAGGAAAAATAAAACATTAATGGGTATTAATATAAAATCGGGTTAGAAGGTTCCAAAAGCCATGGATCAAGCCAAATCTAATCTTATTTGTTGATTAGAGATTTAATCTTGGCCGTTGAAGGACCAACGAGAAAAGTATAAGAAGAGGCTTGAGGGTCAGTTGGAGAAGACACCAAAGTGATCAGTCCTTCATTTTGCTAGAGCGGGGTTGCTAAGCAAAGTTGAATCGGTGGTCAGCAGCGAGGGGCAGTGAGTACGAGGCAGAGAGGCAGGGACAATACTAGGATACCAACATAGAAGAAGAGAGAGTGAGAGCAGCAGTCAGTCGAGGCTATGCAAAGCCCAACTGAGGTAGCGCAGAGCCCAGAGAGACTGCATCATCCACGGAGAGGGCAGAGAGAGTGAAGCAAAGGCTCCCAAAGGTTGCGCAATGCCTCGGAGGACTGACACAGAGGCCAGAAGGGCCAGCGCTGAGCTTTAGTTGTGCCAAAGAGGGTTTCGTGGGACAGTTTTTTCTGAATACCTATTTCTGGATATAGAGGTATTGCTACTGTGTATTTTTCTCTATCGGGAGAGCCAGATTAGGCACCCTTTTGTACTCAGATAGACTGCATAATAATATAATCCTCAAAATAGCTGCACCGATTTTCCCGCATTGGGTTTTTCCGGGAACATTTTTTCAAAAATAATGGTGTTACTTGTGTGCTTGTTTTCTTTCAGTTGATGATCTGTAGATGTTGTGACTATATTGTGTTTATTTTAATATTTAAATGCATTAAATAACTTGTTCAAATTTAAACAAGTAGAAGAAATAAACTAGTAGAATAAAGATTAATTTTCTAACAGATAGACTTAGAAAATTCAACATGGTATCAAAGCGTGGTTGCAAATCACAGGAAAACTGAAGGCATCAGCCGAGCAGAGAATTTGCAGAAGATTCAACTGTCCCGAGTGATAGATTTGATCCTTGCAGAAGGTGACAAAGGAAAGAGTGACGCAGAGGAACTGCGTCATCAATCTAGGTGAGAGAGAGGCCAACGCAGAGGCTGAGAGAGGGAGAATCAGGCTCATGCAAAGGCTAGGAGGGATGACGCAGTTGGCTGAGGGAGCTGATTTGCCGGTGCCAGAATTGCGCAGAGCCAAGTGGCTCAATCCTTCAGTTGTTGGGGCATAGGAGGCTATGGGTAGTTTGCGAGAGCGAAACTGGTGGGGTACTGTGGTCAGAACACTACCTAATAGGGCAAGACCAAGGTAGTGGGAGTTGTTGCTGAGGCGAACTTCTTGCCAAGGAATCTGGATCAGTGTTGTTGTTTCACAGACGATCATAGAGGAGAAACTTGACGTTGGCAAAAGGATTTCCAGGAGGGAAATCAGGACTCAGAGGGAATCTAGAAGAGAACTTCTAGACGAGAAGTAAAGAGACTCAGCAGGAGTTGAACAGAGGACTTCCAGGAGGGAAGTAGAGAGACTCGGAGGAGTCGACAAAAGAGCAGCGAGATGGTCATGAATGGGCTGAGATGTCAGGACAGGCTAGACAGAGCATCCAACTTTATGGTCTGGAAGGCCAGGATCTTGTCCATTCTAGATAGACAGGGGATACAATAGCAATATGCAATAGCATGATGCAGCATAATGACAGGGGATGCAGTGCAAACGCAGTGTTGGGAGGATGGACCAGCAATAGCATGGATGCAGAGGGAGTTGTTGTACAGATGCAGTAGTGGCAATGGCAAGGGCCATGGGCAGCAGTACAGGATGTAGCAGTGTAGGGGATGTTGGGCGGGGAGGCCTAGCATTAGCACAAGGACCAATGCTAGATAATCAGTGAGGAGTATTACTAGAGCATAGTCCTCGCTAAGAGGGAGTGTTGATTTGGGATAGCATTGGATGTGCTCTAGCCATGAAAATTGGTGGAGAGGCTAAAGCACATGAGATTTCCAAGACCCAGAAATGGTT
>APFE030521569.1:32661-45207 GCA_000404065.3 Pinus taeda | reverse complement strand
TAATGGGTATTAATATAAAACTAGTTTAGAAGGTTCCAAAAGTCATGGATCAAGCCAAATCTAATCTTAGCTGTTGATTAGAGATTTAATCTCGGCCGTTGAAGGACCAACGAGAAAAGTATAAGAAGAGGCTTGAGGGTCAGTTGGAGAACACGCCAGAGTGATCAATCATTCATTTTGCTAGAGCAGGGTTGCTAAGCAAACTTGAATTAGTGATCAGTGGTGACGGGCAGTGAGTACGAGGCAAAGAGGCAGGGACAATACTGGGATACAGGCTCAGAAGCAAAGAGAGTGAGAGCAACAGTCAGTCCAGGCTATGTAGAGCCCAACAGAGGTAGCGCTGAGCCCAAAGATACTGCGTCATCCACGCAGAGGGTAGAGGGAGTGACGCAGAGGCTCCCAGAGGCTGCACAGTGCCTCAGAGGGCTGACGCAGAGGGTCCTGGGGCTGACGCAGATCAGCAGGAAGATGACATAGAGGCTAGAAGGGCAAGTGCTTAGCTTTAGTTGTGCCGGAGAGGGTTTCGTGGAACAGGTTTTCTGAATACCTGTTTCCGAATATAAAGGTATTGCTGCTGTGTATTTTTCTTTGTCGGGTGAGCCGAATTAGGCACCCTATTGTACTCAGATAGACTGCATAATAATATAACCCTTAGAATAGTTGCACCAATTTTCCTGCATTGGGTTTTTCTAGGGACATTTGTCCAAAAATAACGGTGTCACTTGTGTGCTTTTTTCTTTCAGTTGATGATCTGTAGATGTCATGACTGTATTGTGTTTATTTCGATATTTAAATGCATTAAATAATTTGTTCAAATTTAAACAAGTAGAAGAAATAAACCAGCAAAATACAGATTAATTTTCTAACGGATAGACTTAGAAAATTCAACATATCATAGATAACCTCCTGTCCAAGATTAGTAAGAAGCCCTTCTAGAAGAAATTCTCACAGGAAATGAACCAAGTGGAGTTGCAAACTGAACATGATTCTAACTCTAAAAATCCAAAATACAAGAACCAAAAGTTAGTCATATTATAGGAACGAGAGGGCTTGTCCCCGGCAATGACACCAAAAGATGTTGCCGCCTCGTGTACACACCTAAGTTAATATATGAAAAATCCTCAACCCCAGTAGGTGTGGCCTCGGAGGTGTTGAAGAATGTAACTAGTTTTAGTCTTCATATTTCTATTTGAGTCAAGAAAAAGGAAAATTATTTATAAAATAAAATTTATAATGACTTAGTAAAGCATGGATTTCATGCTTGGGTCAATGGTCAATAGGTCAAGCCTCCATTGAATGCCTTTAGGATCTCTGTCGAGGCAAAGTCAAATTCATTATGTAAGAAACCCTTCTTGGGTTCATAAGTGTCAAAGAAAGAAATTATTTTGTCTTGTAAAAACTTCCTCCATCAAGTCACCTAGCAATTCGCCCTCAAACTCTTCAAAATTAGCTCCAACTTCATCTTCTACAAGTCAGCTCCTACAATTATTCTTGTCGGCTCGAATTACATGCATAAACCACTATATATACCCTAGTAAACACGATCTAGTGAGTAAGTAGAGAAGTTCAAATAAGGATTATAGAAACGAAGTATTACTACAGGTCTGAAGCTTCAGAAGTGTAACTACAGGTCCGAGAGTATGACTACATATCCTAATTTCAAGAGGTGACAATAGGACCAAAATGTGACTACAGGTCCGAGGTTTCAGAAGGTAATTAGAAGACTGAAAGGTAATTCGAGGACAAAAGTATGACTCCAGGATCATGGCTTCAGAGAGGTGACTATAGGACTGAAGTATGAGATACAGGACTAGGGCATCATACTACAAGACCGAAGTATGAGGTGTTTACAAAACCATGACACCATTCCATTATACTATAGGAGTGTGAGGAAGCTATCTTTAATTACTAGACTGGAATTCTAAATGAATACCGAAAGTTGAAGTTACATAAGTATAAAGAAGGATAAGCATCTTGATGAACTTCTTGTCATGGACTAGCAAATGTGTTATTTTCCAGAATCGGAACAAGGTTGATTTGATGGATGGAAGGTGTTCTTGGTCTAAGTGTTGAGGTCTTGGTCTATCTCATGGGTATTTACTAGTGAAGAGCTTGGACTGGGCTTTCCCCTAGAGAGGGGTTTTTCCCTGGTTGTGTGCCTATATCTTGTGTTCCCTTTTTGTTTGTGATCTTCATGGATTGGCATTCGTAAGTAAGATATAAGAATATAATGTCATAATAGAAGAAAAATCAAGTTAAATACATGATGCCTATAATATTGTCAATGGAAAATTTACAGTGATAACACGCAATTACAACACATGCACAAATAAAATTTAAACATATAAGTAAACACCCAGAATTTCTCCAAAAATTGCACCCAACTAAGCCATTTTATTATAATGGAATAGAAGTACAATGAGAGTATGGTGTGAGTGCACCTGGGCTTGCCAAAGGCAAGCTAAATAAGTCACGGGTGATCGAATGAGATACCCAGATGTTGGAATGTTCTCTCTCTGTTATGACCTACACTGTCCTGGAAAAAATGCACTGCCTGCTAGAAGGAAATTGTTGTTTCACCCTCTTCCCGTGCTTAGAAAATTTCAAGAAATTAATCTTAGACTCCCCTCAAATAACCCACCAAAACCCAGAAAGGGTTTGGCATAGTTCTGACCCCTGAATTTGACCCCAATTTCTATGTGCTACTCCATTGACTGGGTATGTCGGCCCTCCTAGAAATGGCACTGTTCTGACCCTCCAAAATGATGCTAAATGTTGGTGAGTTTCCCCTCCAGATGACTCCCCAAATTCCCAGCTCAATCCAGCCCCAAATGGCCACTCCCTTAGCTCCCATGCGCAGCCCAAAAGTACCTCCTATGCAAGCCCACATAGTCCTTGCAATGTTCTCTCTTCTACAACAAGGGCTCCACAAAATTGGCTATCCAATCACCCTGAATCTTGGGCAATAAGAGGCCCAATGCTTCCTTGGTAGACTCAATAATTTTGTTGCTCCCCAACTAGCTTCCCCAAGAAATGTGTGTTCCCTTCCCACGCCAATATTGCTGAAGAAAGCCCCATGAAATGTCTGATGCAATGCTAGAATTGGTTGACAAATGGTATTGATTTCCCTCCTTGGGTTGGCACTCGAAGTCCACTGAAGCAAGGGGTGAGAAACTAGCTTGAGAACCTCGTGTGCTGAACAACACTCGCAGACTTGCCTCAACAACTCAAGCATGCTTGGTAAGTGTGTTTGTCAAAGTGTCAAAAGGTCCAAAATGATGTGTGCTTCCTCTATTTATCCTTGGGTTGCCTCCTCCTCATGTGGGACCCATTGTAGAGTCTCACAACTATTTTGTTTTTGACACCATTTCCATCTATTTTTCCTCTTATCATCATTGCTATCAACTCAAATAAATAGTAAAACTATAGATTTTGACATGGTAAGGTACTCAGATGCTTATTTTTCATATTTATTAATGTGCCTTATTATTAAGTTAAAGATTGTAATAGCTACGGAATTAACACGATTCTGTAGTTGTTTCATGATTTCACAGCTATCTCCATGGTTTGTCGGATTCCAGTATGCCAGCCAAGCAAAGAAGCACATGGGCAGATGGGGATTGATCTCCTCATGGATCTCCTCCTATTTGCCCGAGCCAAATCATCAAGGAAATCGCCCAGTGGTGCAGTCAAAGAAGCAGGTCAACACATGGATAAACAGAGCATCGAGAGTTCAAATAAATCATGACTCTTCGATTTGCTTTCCAAATAGAAAATCATTGAGAAATGTTAAATTCTTCGTTATAAGATTAGGATTATTTTAAATTTTTAAGGCATGAAAGTCTCAATCTATTGAGCACGAATGCTATATATATAACTCTGTAAACCGAAAGAAATGCACAGACATATATGTAATCTTTAATTGAAAGTTTGAAGTTTCATAATTCTATTCCTGTTTAATTGAGGAAGCATTCTCATTGATGTCATGCGCAGTTAGCTATTGAATTAAAATCGTAAAACCTATTGTTTTTTGGAGGACCCCTGCAGACAGTGGGGGTTCACTCTTTTATTATTTAGTTCAGTTCATTTCGTTTTTGTTATTTCCAAAATTGCATTATCATAGTTTCAATTTCTTTGTAATTACTTGTTTATAGTCTTTCATTTGTTGCCTGTCGATTTCGAATCATTTGTATGCTTTCTAAAATAGGACTATGTATATACTCCTCTTCTTTTCATAAGCAAATATGTTTGTTTAGATCACATTTTTCTGCTTTTGTTTTTATTATTTCAAGTAAGATTGTTAATTGCAGTGCGTAGATCTTAACATCGATTTCTTTATAAATTTTTATTCTTGAATAGAAGTGATTCTTTGTAGAGTAGAAATAATTGTCTTTCTAGAACATAAGTAGTTTAGGTAGTTCTATTTTTATCACCTTGCATAGTAATTCTTTTGAAACTAACAATAGTCAGTTAAAGAGAATCATGATAACTTGTCTTACTTTCCTTTTCAAGAGTTGATTGTAGGAATTTAATTGTAAATCTTCAGTGTTCATTAGGAATAAAGAATTTCGTTAGAACAACCACAATCATTATCTTAATAAACTCAAAAAGGCTTCTAGCATATATAGTGCACTTGCACTTCACAAGTTTACCAACTTCGATTGATAATTTATGTAAGCAATTTAAGAACATTGAATTGACTAAACATTTTGGTGCCATTGCCAGGGAAGCGTAAATAGAAGTCTTGATTTCTTTTAAAATAAAATAAAAAAACATGATATGCATAGGGAAAGAGACTCTAGGGGTAGATTTGTAGGTAGAGGAAAGAGCTTAATTCCAACAACATCACTTACTCCACCACGACCTCTTAGTGCCACACCACCCATACAAACTCAAATTCCATCCATAGCAGACCAACATATACTTCCTAAGGTATTAAGATCCAAAATACAACCTAGAGATTCACGAACTTCATCAACCAAAGCCGTAATTGAAGAAGATCCCATATCCCCAACAACAGGAATAATTTTCCTATCTTCAATTGGATAACAACTTCTAGCTCAAGAGTTGAAGTTCCTACTGAAGAAGAGGAAGGAGAAACCTACTTCAAACCATTGATAGAAGAACCAAAGGAACTAGAGGAGATTGAGAACCCCAATTTTAGAACCAGAATCAGAACCATATATTAGTTCTGAAGAGTCTACAATGGTTGGAGAAGGGGAATGAGAGGTACATAATTTGAATGGTGAACAACCTAGAATTGGAGGAGGAAGAGGAGGTGGAAGACAAGGAAGAGGAGGTGGAAGCGATGGAGGAAGAGGAAGAGGAGAGAACATAAATCCAGAACCTTTTGGATTTCCAATCCTCAATGTAGATACAATTGTAACAATGAAAAATATCTCCCCCTCTATCCTTCCAAACTTTCATGGATTAAGAAGTGAAGATCCTAAGACATTTCTCTTTGAATTTGAGGTCTTGTGTAGATCATATGATTATTTACATGATTCTCAAAAGTTGAAATTATTCCCTGCAACCCTTAAACATGCAACATTAAAATGGTTTATGGGTTTAGGAATAAACTCCATAAGAACATGGGAACAAATGAAATCTAAATTCTTAGAGAAATATAAGGATTACTGTATGCCCCATAACATTAAAGATGAAGTCTTTAAAATGACACAAAGAAGATGAAAATCTTGAAGATTTCGTTGAAAGATTTGCTTACAATGTAAAAAGGGCAAAAATGAATAATCTAGATGAGGAAACTTTGAAAGCTCTCTTATTGAAATCAATTAGAGATGAGTAGATTGATCTTCTCAATCTAATGGGTAAGGGAGATATTTCTCAGTTATCACTAGGAGAAATTTGTGAGTTGTTCATACATATTTCAAGAGGCAAAGCAAGAACGGGAAAAATCCAAGAGATCCTCTTCTATCAAAGATTAATAAATCTGCAACTGGGACAGTAAGTAGAGCAGAATTAGGAAATTTGCTTAATAACATTAAAACAAATATTTTAGGGAGTCTTAGTGAACAAATTGACACCCTTAAAATAAAAAACAAGCAAAAAGCTGAAAATGTTGCATTGTCCATTTTTTGTTCTAAGTGCAGTAAGAAACATGCCTTGAGAGAATGTCCTCTTGATTTAAAAAGTATACAAACTTGTGTTATTTGTGCAGAAAATCATGATACAAAAGAATGTCCCTCAATACTAGGTCTTAACGTTGTTTATCAAGGAGTACCAAATCAGGTAGACCCTCTATGTTTTATTACTAAAAGACCTTGGCAAAATCCACAGCCAAATATAGCTCAAGGTTTTAATCCTCAACCATTTGCACAATCTTCGCAAAGTAATTGGACTGCCCCAATGCCTTGGCAATCTTGGCCACAACCTTGGTCACTAGGATGGAAAAATCCTTATGGAAAATTCCCTCAATATCCTCAATTTCCACAATTTGAACAATCATATCCTACTTTTCCTCCACAATATTATCCTTGGCCTGTTCAACAAACTCAACCTCACAATGTGAATCCACAACTTTCATTACCATTTCCTCAAAGACCAAATCAATTGCTTTCCCAACCACTTCCAAATCCAAATAATAAAAAAAATTCACAACCTATTTACAATATGGAAGGACAACATTTTCAAACCTACATGATAACTCCACTAAATCTAAATAATGTTCAGCTTAGATCTGGTAGAATATTAGAAAAGAAGTCCCCCTCAATTGTTTTTCGAGAAAGTGAAAAAGTAAAGATCCCTCAAGAAGAAAAGTCTCTTAATAATAAAAAAGAAGAAACTCAAAAATGAGTTACTCCAACACATTCAAATAACTCAACTCCTATTATGGAACAAGCTTCAGTATCTGTTTCAAAATCACCCTTTTCTAAAAGATTGAAAATTGATGAAGGGGTAGAGAAACAAATTTTATTTCCTGATTACGACATGTTAGATGAACTGAAGAATGTTTGTATAAAGATTCCTTTGCTTCAAGACATTAATGAAATACCAATTTTTGCAAAAACAATTAGGGACTTGAGCATAAAAAGACCTAGAAGAAAGAGAAAAGAAATCAAAAGAATCCAACTTGTTGGAAAAATCGCAGATATCATGATGGGTAAAACAGCAATTCAAAAATATCTTGATCCTAGAAGTCCCATTGTGAAAACACACATCAATGGTGTAGAGATCCCAAATACATTGATTGATCTAAGAGCAACCATAAATATCATCAGCAAACAAACTATGAATCAATTAAAACTTTCTAATCTTCAATATACACCTATACTATTACAATTGGCAAATAGACCTGTAATCAAACTTGATGGTGTATTAGAAGACCTATATGTACCCTGTTGATTTTATAATTTTAACACCCAAGAATAAATTAGGAGGACATCCATTGATTCTAGGAAGACCATGGCTAGCTACAGTCTATGCTTTCATAAGTTGTAGATCTGGCGATATGTTCATTTCTGATGGGAGTACAACAAAGAAATTCACACTGTATCCACCAGCAAAAACAACAGTAGAGGTTGAAAATGAAGAATGGATAGATGATGACTTCGATATAAGACCAATCTTTGCTACTTCACAATTAGATGAAGGTCAAATTTTAAATTTAATGGAAAATAATGTATCTTCATCATATTGTGAATCTAGTCAAAGTTTTCAAGAGAAATGCCATATTGAATATTTATCATCTCATCAACTATCCTTGCACTGTATGGAAAAATCTGGAAATTCTACAATTGAAATATTTTCAGGAAAAACTTTGAATATCAACAATAATTTGGAAGAATTTCAAAAGAAAGAAATAATCAAGATGTTACAAGAACATTCATCTGCTTATGCATGGGAATATACTGACATGAAAAGAATTGATCCTAATACTTGTAAACATCATATTTACATTGAAGAAAATGCCAAAACAGTTCGACAACCTCAAAGAATAATGAATCCAAATTTAAGGGAAATTGTTAAGAAAGAGCTACAAAAACTGTTGAATGTCAATTTTATCTATCCTATATCAGACAGTTAGTGGGTTTCACCCTTAGTAATTGTCCCTAAAAAGAATGGAAAACGGAGAGTGTGCATTGACTATAGGGAATTGAGTAAAGCCACTTTAAAATATCACTTTCCACTTCCTTTCATAGATCAAATTTTAGATACATTGGCAGGAAAGAAATATTTTTCTTTTTTAGATGGTTTTAGTGGATATAACCAAATCCAAGTAGCCCCAGAAGACCAAGATAAAACCACCTTTACTTGCCCATGGTGAACTTATGCTTACTGAATACTTCCCTTTGGATTATGTAATGCTCTTGCAACATCCCAAAGAGAAGTATTAGTCATTTTTTCTAATCTAATTCATGATCGTGTGGAAGTATATATGGACGATTTTACAATTTATGGAAATTCTTTTGAAGAAGCTCTTAAAAATTTGGAAAAAGTTCTCATCATATCTAAAGAAGCAAATCTCTCATTAAGCCATGAAAAACGTTTTATGATGTTTACTGGGGGAATTGTTCTAGGACACCATATTTCAAGAAATGGAATTAGAGTGGACAGATCTAAAGTAGAAGTTATTTCCAAATTATCAATTCCAACATGTCAACAAGATGTTAGAAGTTTTCTTGGATTCACTAGTTATTATAGAAGATTTATAGAAAACTTTACGAAAATTGCATCTCCCCTTTTCAAGCTACTCACAAAAGACTGTGAATTCAATTGGAATTCTGATTGCCAAAATTCCTTTGAGTCATTAAAAGAGAAAATCTCTGAAGCACCCATTCTTAGAGAACCAAATTGGAAATTACCTTTTCATATTTTGACTGATGCTTCAGATACAACTTTAGGAGGTGTATTAGGACAAAAATATTTAACTCCATATGCCATTTATTACACCAGTAAAAATTTGACTCCTGCAGAGTTGAATTATACTGTCACAGAAAATGAGTTTTTAGTTGTTGCTCATGCCATCAATAAATTCAAACATTATATTACTGGCTATGAAACTTTTGTACATACTGATCATTCTGCAATAGATACTTAATATAAATCAATCACTAATGGCAGAATCACTAGATGGTTATTATTGCTACAAGAGTTTAACATTACTATTTTGGATCGACATGGAAAACAAAACACAGTTGCTGACTTTTTATCAAGAATTAAAAATGATAACAATGACATGTATGTAGAAGATAATATTCCTGACGAATACCTTTTCGCAGTATCTACTAAATCTCCATGGTTTTCATATATTGCTAACTATCTGGGTACAGGAAAATTACCATCATACTTGTCTTCTCGAGAAAAAATGAAGGTAATTCAAATTAGTACATCTTATTCATGGATAAATAAAGAATTGTATAAAATAGGTCCAAATCTGACCATCCGAAGGTGTGTAAGAGAAGATGAAGTACCAAAGATATTGAAAGCTTGTCACGATGAGCCATGTGGAGGACACTTCATTGAAAAAAAACTTCTTACAAAGTCCTTCTCTTAGGATACTATCGGCCTTCCCTTTTTAAGGATGCCAGAGGGTATGTTAAGAGATGTGATAGCTGTCAAAGGATGGGGAAACATGTTCCTCCTGACGAGATGCCTCTACAGCCTCAGGTACTTATTGAGCCTTTTGAAAAATGGGCTCTGGATTTTTTTGGTCCAATCAATCCACCTTTGAGACAAAAAAGGTACATTCTTGTTTGCATTGATTATGTTACAAAATGGGTAGAAGCTGAAGCACTCCTTTCTACTACTAAAAATGTTGTAGTTTCATTTCTTTTTGAGGACATCTTTACTCGTTTTGGTGTTCCAAGAGAAACTGTAACATATCAAGGTACTCAATTTACGCCCAAGTTGGTACAAAAGATAATAGAGGAATGCAAAATCAAACATCGAAAGTCTACTCCATATCATCCTCAAGCAAATGGACAGGTGGAGTCCACCAATAAAGTCGTTGAAGCAATTCTCACCAAAAATGTGCATCTGCATAGAAGAGATTGGGTAGAAAAGCTTCCAGAAGCTTTATGGGCATATCGTACCACATGGAGAAACACTATAGGACATACATCTTAAGATCTTGTCTATGGAAAACAAGTCTTGTTTCGTATTGAGTTTCAAGTTAAAACTTTCAAGACAATAGTCAAATTGGGTCTAGATCTTTCAGAAGCACAAAAACAAAGAATGGAGCAACTAAATGAACTTGATGAGATAAGACAAGATGCAATCCAAAGAACCAATCTAGTTCAACAACAGAGATCCAGATGGCATGACAAATATATCAAAGAGAGAAAATTCCAACCAAGAGATTGGGAATTACTATTTGATTCAAACTTCAAAGATTTCCAAGGGAAATTTCAAACTCATTGGCTTGGGCCTTATGATATTGAAATAGTCTTTGACAATGGTGCAGTCAAGATCAAAACTATTGATGAAGAAAGGATCACTTTTCTTATGATCGATTGAGAATCTATCATAAGCCATTGACCAAGGAAGAATTTATCAAATATTTGCAAGAAAATACTAACTTAAAATTGGTGAAGAAGGATTTTCCTTCTTCTCCAACTTGATCTCCAAAAATCTTTTTCTTTCGAAAAAACAATAAATATTAAATATAAATATAAATATAAATATAAATATATATATATATTTATATATATATATATAATAAATAAAAATGTAGTATAAACTTGAAAACCAACAATGGTTGTGATGTTTATACAGAACATCTAAGGTGAAAATCAATTTTTGACACCTTAAATTTTCTTCACGTCTATTCTAAACCCATTTTCTTTATGTCCACTCTTTTCTTTTTCAAAATAAAACAGCGACAAAATTATTGAGTTTCTGCAACTCTAACATATTTCTACAACCAATTTGACAGAGATTACAGATGGAATAATTGAGAGAGTGATTGGCTCCCTTCACTGCAAGGCACCTAAAGATAATACAAAGGACAACAACCAAAGGTTAGAAAGAAATAATTCAAAGGTATGCAATTCTTTAATTTGATAATGGGGATCAAAAACATTAATTGTATGAATTATATAAACATCGTACTACCAAATTCAAAATCATCATTACTAAGAGTTGATAGTATCGTGTCAAATTGGATCTAATCCGCCATTCACTCCCCATCATTATACCTACGCTCCAACCCACATCCCGATTTTATTGATCTGATCGCCCAAATCATGCTCATTCATGCTCTCGACGGTTAGATTATATCGCACTTCTTCGTACCCTCACCACTTACACTCCCATCATTCACACTCTCATCCTCATTACTCTGAAACCCTATGAAACCCTCATACCCTGTCAAACAAGCAGTCTTGAGACAAAGCTTCTCAGCCATGGGAGTTATAGTCAGAACGAAACCATCAAGAAGAAAATTCTTAGAAGGATATCCATAGACAAGGGAATTGTTGGAGAAAGCGCAGTTGCTGGAGTTTGTAGAGACATTTGACAGTTTCCACAAAGTAACCAAATCCTTTGCAAGAGCCTTTGATGGGGTGGAAGTCAAGATAGGGGACATAAAATTTACAGTGACAAAATCCTTTGTTGCCGAAGCTATTGGATTGCCTCGAATTGGAGAAAAATGGTTTAAAAACAAAGGTATTGAGAGAGAAGACCGGAAGGTTTTTCTAAAGAACCCTAGCATGGATACCACCATTTTCAAGAAGCGCATCCTAAGCACGGTATTGAAAAGTAAGTGGAGATATTTACTCCTGATAATTCAAAATTTTGTTACTTGCGAAGGGAGGTTTGGATGCTAGTTTTTCTATCATATCTAACTGCTGATGAATTTTATTGAGGATAATGAAATAAACCTTCCATATTTCTTACTTAATAGTCTAAGAAAGATGTTAGGGATTTTTCAAAGGAAAATTAAGTTTATAAAGAATACCATGTATCACAATGGTCTTATTAAAATCATTGTTGAATTTAATCTTAAAAATATGGAAATCTTTTTAGTGAGCAACCATTTTAAGGAAGATAACCAAGAATAGCCAAGCAGTAGCAAAGCCAAATGAGGGAGAAAAAGAAAAATTGAAGAACCAGTGGGACAAGAACAACCATGCAGCGGCAAGGCTAAGAGATGGAGAACAAGAAACACTGAAGAACCAGTAGAACAAGGACAACAACAGTCACAGGAGCAATCAAAATATGACATTCCTCTTGTAGGAATTTTAGAGAATATGAACAAGAAATATGTTAGAAGAAAGAAAGCCAGCCAAAAGAGAGAGAGAGTACACCCAAAATAGAGAAGCCTAAGATAAAAAGAAAGAAAGAAAAAATTCAAATGCCTCCTGTGACAAGTTTAAGAAGAAGTACCAGACTCAATCTAGCGACAAAAGAACAACCTTCAAAAAGTATGGAGCATATCGACTTAGAAGCAGAGGAAGATTGTTAGGCCCCTGTACTACTAGTGTAACCCCTTATTGTTATTAGTACAAACCACTTATTATATTGATGTACCCATGTAGTGCCCATATTGCTACTATTGTGCCCCATAGAAGCCCACTATTGTTATTA
>APFE030521569.1:6857-32651 GCA_000404065.3 Pinus taeda | reverse complement strand
GGCATATCACAGTGATACACTTTCAAACAAAATCCAGAAGTATCCCACTTATGACAAAGACAAGTATTCCATTGTGCAGGCCTGCCAACAATGTAAGCATTACATTTTGGGGAAGGGAATGGTCATCCACATAGACCACTGACCCCTGCAGTTCATACAGACCCAAGGGAAATTGCATAATGATCGCCATCAGAAGTGGTCCACATACCTACAACATTTCCATTTGAATATCAAGTATAAGAAGGGCAGCACCAATGGTGTTGCAAATTACCTCAATCAACCACTGATCATGGCGTTAACCACTGTGCTCAACTCTTGTGGGCACGAGACTTCTGATTGGCCACTTCTCTACAAAAGCGACCCAGAATTCGGCCGCACATACCAAACACTCCTGTAAGATTAGCATGTTCCATATTTTCACCTCTAGGATGCCCTGTTATGCCACCTAGGTCACATTTGTGTTACTTCAAGCGAGCGTGCCAAGATGATTTGGGAAGCACACTACAGTTTGGTTGCTAGGCATTTCAAGGTCGAGAAAATGGTGGCATTATTGCATAAGTATTTCTATTGGCCGAATCTTCAATAGGATGTCGGGAAGTACATCAGATCATGCACTGCTTACGCCATTGCCAAACCGACCATCAAGAAGCAAGACCTCTATACCCTACTGCCTACCCCTTATCGACCTTGGGAATCCATCTCCATGGATTACATGTTAGGCCTTCCTTCTACTAAGCATGGAAACGACTGTGTTTTTGTGGTCCTCAACAGGTTCTCGAAGATGGCCATTATGGCGGCCTACTAGAAGAATATCACAGCAGAAGCCACTGCTAAACTCTTCTTTGAACGAGTGTGGGTACACTTTAGGATCCCAAATTCTATCATCTCAGATCAGGACAGCAGGTTCCTCGGTACATTTTGGTCTAGTCTCTGGTTGATGCTGGACACCAAACTCACTAAGTCCACAGCCTTTCATCCTCAAACTAATGGCCAGACAGAGGTTGTGAATATTATGATCGTACACATTCTTCACATGTAAAACTCAAAGCATCCACGCACATGGGATGAGAGCCTCCCCTATGTTTAGCACAGCTACAACCAAGCTCTCAACAGCTCGACTAGCCACATCCCTTTTTAGGTGGGCTTGGGATTCCAGCCACTATGTCCCATTGATGTGGCCATGCCATTTGCAGCTACTCATGCAGATTCACTCATGTCCAGTCCAAAAAAGATAAGACAAACAACTTCATGGATCACATCTAACATATTCGCCAGCAGGTCCATGACATTTTGGAGAAATCAAATGCTAAGTACAAGCAGCAACGTGATCAAAATCAAGTGCCACACAAGTTTCAGGTGGGCAACAAAGTCTGCTTGCATTTGCAAAAGGAATGCATTACTGAAGCCTACCGGAAACTCAGACCACTCCGATATGGTCCTTACACCCTTACCAAGGTTGTGGGAGATGATACTTTTGAGCTCAACATTCCCCCATTCCTTGGCTTGCACTCAGTTTTCAATGTGGGGACCACCTTCGGCCATACTTCCCACCATTACTAGACACATCCGACATTGCAGAATAGCTCACACCCACAGAGTTAAATCCAGATTGTGTTGAACAAGCTGCAACTGATCAGATCATGGACACACAGATCAAGCACATCGCCAGTAGAATATCCAACTATATCAAATTGTCAAAGTAGGCCAACTCCTTCATCAGGGCAAGTGGCTCACCAAGGACCAAGTTCAGCAGAAGTTTCCTCATCTCATGGAGGAACTCAACACAATGGGGACCATTGCTTCCTAAGGGGGGAGGAATGATCCAGGTGGATATTGGTGGCCACCCGCCAAGTCCACTTAAACCCCCACCATTGTTTCTTTCATCATTTTAGTATCCTTAATTGTAGCATAATTTACTATGTTTAGCCATTTTTTGGAGTCTGAACTTCTAGAGCCATTTTGAGGCCCTAAACGACCTTTTTTGGGGAAAATTTGTAGCAACATGGGTTCATGGACCAATGTTGCTCTTCCCAAAGTTATAGTTCTCAGATAGATCTTTCTAACGAGATATTGTGCGCACCAAACGGAAATCGTATGCCAAAGTTACGACCCTAGGAAGTTGATGTACCAATTTACCCAAACGGGGCCCACAGTTTGGCATTTCATCTTTTAGGGTTTGGTTTTTGGATGTTTAGTGTTTTCCATTGTTTCTCAACAATAAATAGGCCTTCAAGCCTCATTGTAACACAGTTCAGAGGCATGTAGCTGCCACATCTCTTCTCAGAGATAAGCTACCATTACCCTAGCTAGTTTATTTCCATTGCTATTTGTAAGCATATTTTAGTATTTTACAGTAATGAAATGAAGTATTATTTCTGCTGCATCTCTATATGTGTGGTTATATCTATAATTTTTTGTGTTCTTGTTTAAATCCAGATCATTAACTTAGCGATCAAGCAACAATTAGCGAGTATGCTTCGAAACACTAATCTTAACTTGCATGTAGTTTTTCTTTATAAGGAGCCCAATTCATTGTTCATTCTAAAAATCACTATTCACTTTGAGCTGAGCGCATTCTCTCATCACAAGGAGTTTTTCTCACTCTTGGTCACAAGTGTGTCGATTCTTGGTAAGTTTTACAAAGTGTTGCTTTTGTTTGTTTTCATTGTTTTTAGTGGTGATTTTGTTTTCTTTAGTGGAGTTTTGATTTGTTTTTGCATAATAAGTGTCATTTTTATCCATTCCTTCTCCTACAAGTGTTGTCTTGCTGTCACAAGTGGTGTTTCTATTGACTCTTCACATTCCATGGCCTTTTACCTTCTAGTCATGATTGCAACAAGATATGTGAAATCTTGCATATTGTTTCTCTCACTTTCACTGTGTTATTGAGTTATTATTGATCACCACTTAGTCATTTTTGAGCTTACCCTTCTCTCTTTGAGTAATACTCACTTGTAGGCAACAAGCACTCATTGAAAATATGAACTATGCCTAGTTGAAAAAGGCTTCCCTTCTAGAGCACATAGCACAATTTTAAGCCATAGTGAGGCATCTCTACCTATTGCCACTGAGACCTACGCCCTTGTTGAGCCTCCCTAGCATATTGTGCACTTCTAGTTAGTAGTATGCCTAACCCTTTCTCACTGGAATTGTGACTTGCACCCAAGAGACTCTATGTCTCTCTCTCACAAGTGTGCATGGTTTAGTTCTAAGCTCCATCCTTGCTCTCTTTGTGCACTATGATCCCAAATTGCACCCTCTCTCCCCTGCCTTGGTGCAATCTGCACTTGTAGTGGCTAGTGAAGCCACCTTGTCTCATCTTTTCAATCTTGTGCTCCCATCTTGCCCAATCCTTCTCAGTCATTGTCTTTTGCATATTTTTTCATTTGATAGCTAGATGATTTCCAAGAAATAATCTTTTTTCGTCATGAGTGATCTTCCACTTGCAGGGGCTACAAACACAAACACATTAGCTTTTCATCCTCTGCAGAGACAATGTCTCCTACCAATCAACAAGCTATATCCAAAGAAGCTTCAAAAAATAGTACTAAGGAGGCAGTGGAATGTTCCAAGCCAGCTATTCCCATATTATTAGACACATTATGTTTCATTGATAAATCCATCAAAATATCATGGAAGGACATAAAAGATGCTTGCATTCAAAAGGAGTTCCCAGAGAATCTAGAGGACAAGGAAGTCTACATAAACATTAAGAGGTCCAAAATACATAGAGTGGCAGGCATAATTATAGTACTACCCTGTGTAGAAGCTATTGAATGGATATTTCTACATATGGATAAAAAAAAATTGATTCTCAATAGTGAAAGTGAAAAGGATATTGCCACATACCATCCACATGATTTACATTCCTATTATAAGATGATAACTCTCAGGCAATATTTGAATACACAGTTCTATGCAACTTGGGCTACCTTGAATACCAGGGAGATTCTCAAGTCATGGTGGAAGGAGCCTGCAAATCTTTTTCAAAAGCTAAGTGAAATTTATAGAACTAAATCCTTGATAAAAGTCTATTACTATCATATGGCAATGTGTTGCAAATTGCATGGGTGGAAGAAAAAAAAATATTTTGAAGAGAGATGGATCAATTTTCCCAACCTCGTTGTTTTTAGAGACAAGATATTTAACTGGGCTCACAACCTCTCTCATGAACTGCAAATCAATATACAAGAGGCCAAGACAACTTTACAAGCCAAACAATCACTATAATTCTATATTTTTTTTATTATTTACTGGAATGAATCTGCGCTCACTATGCATTCACCAAGATGAAATGGAATTGGACCCCTCAAGAGAAGTTTCTTGTATATTTCCATTGCAGATTGTTGTCAGAAGTTAGTTGCAGAGGAGTATATACGAGACTAAACGAGCATTTATTTTTAGTTTTATATCAGATGATCTTTGAGATAGAACCCCCTACATGATAGAGCAGGTGAAGGAGACACTATATGAGATTGAATATTGGTTTGCTTCACCACAAGGCACATATATCATAGTTTTCAACTGCTAGACTTCCCCTCATCTCATGCTGGGATATGTGACCAATAAGGTGGTCATGTAGGAGGTTACCTATCAATTGAAAAATGGTTTATCTGCATAGATCCAAAGAAAGAAGAAGTCTCCTTGGCCCTCTTTTCCTTTTACATATTGGATTGTATGAGCTTAAGAGTCTTAAGGTGAGTGAAGCTGAGATTGAAGAAATTAGGTGCCTTCATTTCTAAGTAATTAGTTTTCATAAATGCAATTCCATAAATGTTTGTAGACAACATTGTGACAAGATACATTACGCCTAGCTATATGTATCTATGATAGTTCTCAAAGATGAGAAGATCAAGAACTAGTATAATGCATCGAGGAAGAATCAACAAGGAGATGAGGTAGGGCCCTCCCATGCTTCATAGGTACCAGATACACAAATAGAGGAGATTCAGTGGGAAGTGATTGTCCAAGTTGAAACTGTATTATAAAAGAAGAGGCCAAAGCACGGTCCAGTGGTAGAGAGATGTAGAAGGTTTAAGGTTGATTCACTTTGTAAAGGTGCTCTAGAGGCAGAGCAACCAAAGAAGCAAAGGGAGGAGGAGAAGAAAAGGTTAGAAGAAGAAAATAATCAATAAGAAGAGTGAAAAAGTGAGGAGTAATGTAAACAAAAGAAGGAACAAGAGAAGAAGAAGAAAGATAAATTTCTGAAGAAGAGAAAAGCATAGGAACTACATAAGAAACAACAAGAGGAAATCTTAAAGGAGCATAAAGCAGAGGAAGAAATCAGAGGAAGAAGAACAACAAAATAGGATACAAGAAGAGGAGATGAGGAATAAATAGGAAGAAGAAGCTACATAGGAAATGGATGAAGAAATAATGACCCATGACATAGAAGCAAAGCTAGAAGAGGAAGAAGACATTGATGAAATTGCAGATGATCCAAGTATTCAGCCAAGATCTCCTCTCACAAGTGGCCATCTCCCATTAAGTGAGATGGGAATATATCAAACTTTACCTTCGACCAGCTGAAGAAGAGGATTGTACAGGAGAGGAGAATGTATTGTCTTGATGAACTTGTTCATCCTGTTTCCATAGACATAGAAAGGGTCATAGCATCCGACACCAAGAGGAATCCTAGAGCAATCATCGCAACAAATTTTTCCTTTTCCAATATCAACACAGGATAATACATAATATCTTCTTAGTCACAATGAACAACTGTGAAAGGAGCTGACTTCCGTAAAACAACATGTTCATAATCTTGTTGTTGAAAACCAAAGCTTGACTTCTATCAATATCAGCATGGTGGAGCTATGGTTGGCTATACGTGAATAACTAAATCTATACAATGAGATTATATTCTTACATGAGGTGATGGCACCCTTGGTTGATATCCCAAAAAAAATCCCAATAAATCCTGAAGGTTCTAAAGATTGCAAGCATAGTTGTAGATCTGATGCAGAATTGGGGCATCAAGTATTTTGTTAGGCCCCTATACTACTACTGTAACCCCTTATTGTTAATAGGACAACCCACTTATTATATTGATGTACCCATGTAGTGTCCATATTGTTACTATTGTGCCCCATAGAAGCCCACTATTTTTATTATTGTGCCCTTACATTATTATTATTATGTCGGCTCTGATTATGTTATGACCCCTTAGACTCTTATATATAGAAAGGAGGTCTTCTTAATTTGTATCATCCAAGAATTGTTCATTTATGTAATGTAAAGGAGGTTGCCCCCTCGAAGAGGCTGAATTTTAAGGCGTTGATCTATCTTTTCTATCTTTTTCTTGAGCTGGTTTCATGACATTTGGTATCAGAGCTTTGGATTCTAGGGATTCGCTGCTCCAAATAGGTCATCATGGAATTTTCGCTATAAATTTTTTTCTGCGACGTTTCAGAAGCGAAAAAAGAAACCCATGTGAGAAGAAATCGTGTTGAACCTTGGGTCCAAATTTCAGATCTTTTCACGCTCTATTTGCGGAGATATGATCTGAGAAAGTTTTTCTTTTTGCAGACTCCTGAATTACATTCCAAACAGGTGACCTAGGGAAAATCGTCATAACTTTCTCTCTAAGCATCGGATTGAAATTTCGTAAGAAGGTATAGAAAGAGAAAGGATAGTAGTTTCTTTTATATCTTTTTCAGATCCAAAGGCCGAAACAGTGACTCGTGGCATGTCGTTCAAGTTCGCTCTACTGAACTAGACTATAATTAGGTCACTGTGGGATATTTTGCATAACTCTTCCTTGAAGAATCCAATTTGGATCCAACTGGTGGCATTGGAAAGAGGACACAGAGGGCTACTATAGGTCAAAATTTCAGAACTTAAAGATCTGAAAGTACACAGTTACAGTCGTTTCAAGATCGAGCTCCTAAAATCAAGAAAAAGCAAGATGAAGAAGTTTGATGGCAAGGATCCAGTAAATTGGATACTTCAGATGGAGCAATATTTTGATCTACATGGCGTACCACTGTTACAAAAGGTATGTATTGCATCTTCATATTTAGAACCGGATCAATTTTATGGTATGAATGGCTTTGCTCTCGTAAACAACTTGTTACATGGTCAATTTTCACAGAGGAAATGATAGCACATTATGAGGATACAAAGAGCAACACCTTCTTTAGAGAAACACCACAACAATTGGAAAGAGTAAAAGGGATTTGTGACATATTGGAAAGCAAAATTATGAAGCATACCCTTCACAACTATAAAGATGGACGTGTTGTTTCTCCTAGCTTTCCACAACCTACAAGGGTTACACCACAACAATTGGAAGAAAAAAGAGAAAAAGGGCTTTGTTACAATTGTGATAGCAAATGCACTAAAGTCATAAGTGTGCTGAGAAGAAATTATTTTACATAGAATATGAAGAGGAGGAAGAAAAGGATCAATAAACATCATTCAAGAGAAGAGGATATAGCAGGAACCGCCACCCCAGAAGAAAGAAGAAAGTGAATATCATACACATAATGTCTTTGTAAGCATTGCAAGAATTACCGACTACACCTCAAATCTCAAGATAAAAGGACATATCAAGAAGAAAAAGGTGCAAGAAGTGAAAGATAACATCGAGAAAGAAGAAATGAATCCAACCATATCTTGTAATTCATTGTCGAAATTACCACTCCTCAAACTATCAAGATAGAAGGACATATCAAGAAGAAAAATGTTCAAGAAGTGAAAGATCACATCGAGCATCAAGAAATGAATCCGACCATATCTTGTAAAGGATTGGAAGAAATTACCACCCCCCAAACTCTAGAGATAGAAATACATATCAAGAAGAAAAAGGTTCAAGCAGTGAAAGATCACATCGAGCATCAACAACAATTTCTCCAACTTTTAAAGGGATAACGCCACTTCGGTGCAAAATCAAACGAAACAACAGGTAGATCAACATCGTAGTGAAAATGTTTTGATGTAGGTGATTGGGTATTTTTACTGCTACATCTCAAGCAAGCTATTTATGAGAAGGAAATGTTGGCAATACTACATGCACTTAAAAAATGGCGACCTTACCGAATGGGAAGACTCTTCAAGGATGAGGATGTGGAAGCATTGTTTTGTGCTATTTCTATTATCCAACCAAATTGGATAAGTGAAGCAATGGATGAATGGAAGAAGGACAAAGAACTATGGCCACTTATTCAAAAGTTGCAAAAGATCCCAATTCAAACAATATTGCCAAAAATTGAACAGGAAGGAAAAATCATATTGGAACCTGGAGCAGTCACAGAAACAAGAACCCGACAGCTACGAAATCGATCAATTTCAGAGTATCTCATAAGGTGGAAGAACTTACCAGCTGAAAATTCCACATGGAGGACAAGGATTATACAGAGCATCAAGAACTACTCAAGCATTGAAGAAAACGCTTTTGAAGAGAGGGGCATTTAGGCCCCTATACTACTAGTGTAACCCCTTATTGTATTGTACAACCACTTATTATATTGATATACCCATGTAGTGCCCATATTGTTACTATTGTGCCCCATAGAAGCCCACTATTGTTATTATTGTGCCCTTACATTATTATTGTTATGTCGGCTCTGATTATGTTATGACCCCTTAGACTCCTATATATAGAAAGGAGGTCTTTTCATTTGTATCATCCAAGAATTGTTCATTTATGTAATGTAAAGGAGGTTTCCCCCTCGAAGAGGCTGAATTCTAAGGCGTTGATCTATCTTTTCTATCTTTTCTTGAGCTGGTTTCATAACAAAGATTCAAGGGTTTCTCCGCCAATGGTCTTATTAAAATCCTTGTTGAATTTCATCTTAAAAATATGGGTGATAATTGGGAAATATTTTTAGCGAGGAACCATTTTAAGGAAGATAAAGAAGAATAGCCAAGCAGTAGCAAAGCCAAACGAGGGAGAAAAAGAAAATTTGAAAAACCAGTGGGACACGAACAACCATGTAGCAGCAAGGCTAAGAGAGGGAGAACAAGAAAAACTGAAGAGCCAATAGAACAAGGACAACAACAATCACAGGAGCAATCAGAAGATGACATTCCTCTTGTAGGAATTTTAGAGAATATGAACAAGAAATATGTTAGAAGAAAGAAAGCCAGCCAAAAGAGAGAGAGAGTACACCCAAAATAGAGAAGCCTAAGATAAAAAGAAAGAAAGCAAAAATTCAAATGCCTCCTTTGACAAGCTTAAGAAGAAGTACCAGAATCAATCTAGCAACAAAAGAACGACCTTCAAAAAGTATGGAGCATATTGACTTAGAAGCAGAGGAAGATTTAAGGGTTTCTCTGCCAACTTTCATCACACCTCCTCAAAGTCCAGGCTGAAGAACACCTGAAATTGATCTTGTACAACAGGATATTTATGATTATATTGAGTCTCTGGAGAAAAGAGATGTGGCAAAAACATCAGCATCAAATCAAGAAGAAGTCCAATTTAGTAAACCACAAGAATCTCCAGTAATAAATGTTTTTAAACAACAAATTTTCGAGCTGGAGACACTAAACAGGTACATTCAAAAGGAGAATCAAACCCTAAAGGCGCAGAGTGAAATCCAAATGGCTAAGAGTGACAATATCCTTTTATAGCTAAGTATGCGGTATAAGAAAAACAAGAAGCTAAAGCAAAAAAATAAATCTCTACAAAGGCAAGTCATAAACCTGAAGTACAAGATTATCATGAAAAAGCCAAGAATGGCAGCGTGGAAAGAAAGGGAAAAAAATGAAGTTGGATTTACTTGCAAAGGTCTCAAAAGAAATGCACTAATTAAATAGGAGACATCAGTTTTGTGTTTTGCATGAGGACATGCAAAGAATTAAGCCTGGGGGAATGTTGAATCTATGCCTGTTTTGTTTTTGACACTGCTATCAACTCAAATAAACAATAAAACTATAGATTTTGACATGGTAAGGTACTCAGATGTCTTATTTTTCATATTTGTTAATGTGTCTTATTATTAAGTTAAAGATTGTAATAGCTACGGAATTAACACGATTTTGCAGTTGTTTCATGATTCCACAACTATCTTCATCATTTACTGGATCCCAATATGCCAGCCAAGAAAAGAAGCACATGGGAAAAAATGGATTGATATCCTCATGGATATCCTCCTATTCGCCCGAGCCAAATCATCAAGGAAATCGCCCAGTGGCACAATCAAAGAAGCAGGTCAACATGTGGATAAACAGAGCAACGAGAGTTCAAATAAATCATGACTCTCCGATTTGCTTTTCAAATAGAAAATCATCGAGAAACATTAAATTCTTCGTTATAAGATTAGCATTTAGATTAGGATTGTTTTAAGTTTTTAAGGCATGAAAGTCTCAATCTGTTGAGCACGAATGCTATATATATAAATGTATAAACAAAAAGCAAAGCGCAGACATATATGTAATCTTTAATTGACACTTTGAAGTTTCATAACTCTATTCCGTTTTAATTGAAGAAGCATTCCCATCGATATCATGCACAGTTAGCCATTGAATTAAAATCGTAACAACTGTTGTTTTGTGGAGGTCCCCTTCAGACAGTCGAGGTTCATTCTTTTATTATTCAATTCAGTTCATTTCGTTTTTGTTATTTCCAAAATTGCATTATCGTAGTTTCTTTGTAATTACTTGTTTACAGTCTTTCATTTGTTGTCTGTCGATTTCGAATCATTTGCATGCTTTCTAAAATAGGATTATGTATATAATCCTCTTCTTTTCATAAGAAAAGATGTTTGTTTAGGTCACATTCTTTCTGCTTTTGTTTTTATTATTTCAAGTAAGCTTGTTAATTGCAGTGCGTAGATCTTAACATAGATTGCTTTATAAATTTTATTCTTGAATAGAAGTGATTCTTTGTAGAGAAGAAATAATTGTCTTTCTAGAACATAAGTAGTTTAGGTAGTTCTGTTTTTATCACCTTTCATAGTAATTCTTTAGAAACTAACAATAGTCAATTAAAGAGGATCATGATAACTTGTCTTACTTTCCTTTTCAAGAGTTGATTGTAGGAATTTAAGTGTAAATATTCAGTTTTCATTAGGAACATAGGAATAAAGAAAATCCTTAAAACAACCACAATCATTATCTTAATAAACTCGAAAAGGCTTCTAGCATATATAGTGCACTTGCACTTCACAAGTTTACCAACCCCGGTTGATAATTTATGTAAGCAATTTAAGAACATTGAATTGACTAAACACCCATACATGGAATTCCTTCATCCCAAAAAGCACGAATTTCCCAAGGGGTGCGTATTTCCCTCTTGGGTGGCCCCCACAACCCACTAAGTGTTCAATTTGCCTTTTTCTCCCTATGTGAGTGCCTTCCTTAGCCAAAAATTGGAAGTGGGATCCTCCAACCCTCTCCTATGTTGGAAATCAAAATTATCAAAATTGAGCAAAATTATATTCTCACCTACCAACAATTGCTAAGCGGGAATATCACAGTTCTCCCCTCCCAATTGTTGCTTGTACCCAAGCAACTGCAGTGTCAGATGTTGTAAGATGTGCTCACTCGCCCATGTGGCATCCACCTCTGGAAAATTCTTCCGCTAGACCAAATATTCTCTGATAATCTTGCTCCTCAACCTTCTCTCCCTCATCTCCAAAATGGCCTCGAACTCAAGTACTAAATGTCCCTCATCATCTAATGGGGGTAGCTCGTTGGTTGTTGTCACATGCTATCCCAATACCTTCTTGAGGCATGAGACATGAGACATGAAAAACATTATGAACCTTGCTCCCAGGTGGGAGCTCCAACTCATATGCCACCTCTCCAATATGCTTGACCACCGTGTAGGGCCTATATGGCTAAATATGTGGGTGTAGCTTCTTGACCCCCTTTTGCTTCAGCGTAGACTGTCTATATGGCTAAATATGAAAGAACACCAAGTCTCCCACCTAAAAGTGCCTCTCGACCCTGTGTCTATCTGCGTACATCTTTTGCTGGTTCTGGGCGGTCTTTGAGAGCCTGTAATGTTCCTAATGGAAAATTAACAGTGACAATCAAGCAAATGCAAAAAATTCAATACAATAAAAGTGTACACAAATAAGAGAACCATAAACGATCTAGAAACATGCCAAAATGGGCCAATTTTATTATATAGTTGGAGTACAAAATAGATTGGATTGAGTGCGTCTGGTCTTGCTTAGAGCAAGCTACAGGCCCTAGGTGGATGAATATCAAGTACCCAAACAATGTAGGAAGCTCCCCAACAAATGACTGTGCTAGCCCTTGAAGAAGTGCATTTCTAGGGTGAGTTAGGACCCCTATTTGACCCCTCAAATTTGCCCAGAAAATTCTGCCAGATTATTCCTAAGATCCTTGTCAAAAACCCAAAAAGGGTTTTGGCAAATTCTGTCGACTATCAAGGATCCAAAATTTTATTCTCTCCTCCCCACTAGCTACCCAAATTATTCTATTGTTTGGAGCACCAAAACTTCCCAAAAAATTCTGAAAAATTAGGAGCCAACTCCTTGACCCCTGGCCGACAAAACCCAGAATTTTTTTGGGCTAATTCCGACCTCCTGTAAATTACTCAAAATTGGTATTACGTCCTCCTCAATAGAGACTACATCGCCAGTGGCTTTATCTGCTGCAAACTCTCCTTATTTCTCCTTAATCTGCAATAAGAATGGTACAGGAAATTCCCGTGGATGTAGGGGAGAGGTTTTACATCAAATCCCGACACAAGATAGTTGAATCCAACTCCACAAACATGTTGTCCAGTGACCCCCTGTGTAGGCCCTAGGAAGATAAATTTGTTCCACTCAATGGTTGTCACCTCTAGCTCCAAAACTTTCCACGAAGGTTGAGCTCTACCTCAAGCAACTCCATTGATTTCCTCCCAGAAAAATACCCTCGGAAGCTAGCTGAAATGAGTGGTACGATTTCTCTACTGTGTCCTTTGTGGAGTATGAAATGGCTAAAGGAATCTGCTGAAATACTCTGCAATACTCCACAACCCTCTCACCAAAATAGCAATAGCTTTCCTTCCTAGGGTGGTACTCAAAGTCCACCAAAAGAAGGGTAAATTCTCCCCTTGGAGAGCTTTGTGCTAAGCAGCATTAGTGACCCAACTAAATAGCTTGAGCAACAAAGAAAATAGATGAGTGAACAAAAGACCCCAATAGCTTCTATGCTCCTATTTATAATTTCTTCTTGCCTCCTCACGTGGGTCCCTCCATCCAATATTTCGACCTCCTTCCCATAGCTATTCAATATTCCTAAGGGGTTCGAATTCCCCTTTTTGGGTGGCCCCCACATCCCACTACCAATTTAATCTTTCCTTTTTTCTAACATTGGTGGCCTCCATCTTCAATATATTAAGTGGGGACTCCCTCCATCCACTTTTCCTAAGTTTACATGCCAAAATATTTCCCAACACCCAATTGCTAAAATAGAAATTCATTTTAGAAAAATTAATTTAATTGGGGAAATTACAGTCCTCACCACCAAAACTTGCTTATCGTCAAGCAATCCCTGAACAAGCACCCTCTCGATCAGCTAACCTCAACAGTCCTTACACATAATACCAGGGCCCCAAATGTACCACCAAGTCATCTCTGATATCTGCCCTGTCTTGCCAGGATCCGAAGCCATCTTGATCAGTGTGAAGCCTCCCCCGGTCCACTCGTTATCCAGCTCATCATAGGCTCTCGATGCCCTTTGCATGCCACCACTAAGTAGAGCATCATGGTAGTATATGATCCTAATCATCTCCTCATGAATCTGCTCTATCAAATAGTCCTTCTCGTGCAATTCATGGGCGGACTCCTAAAGATGCAATCCAATCCTGGTGGGATTGAACCCTCATCTACCCGAGCTTCCCCTAATCTCCAATCAATCACATTGCCACACCATTGAAGTTCCCCACACCATTAATGAGTCACTAAAACCAAAAGGAAGATCTAGATGTCCTTCCACGTGTAGAAACCAGCTCACCTCTAAGGATAGTTGCACTGCTCAACTCTGCTATGGCAAAATCCCTTGCCCGTCACATAAGGAACCTAACCTGCTACCATCATCACACCTTGGTCATGTTCGACTACTCAACATGCTCGTACTGGATCCTCCTCACCGATAACACTCAACCACTATATCCGTACGATTAGCGGTATGACCAACTTGCCACGACAACTCTGCAATGCTTGAGTCCACCACTCAACGACTAGCCTTGATCTTAAGCGGTAACCTACCTCGCCATGTGACGAAGGTCTCAGTGACTCCACATGTGTCAGCCTGAGAGTGATCCTCTCACCAACCGGATCCTTGGATCCCCCAACCATACTGGTAGATCACAACTACCACTCCCCATGGGTTGCCACTGCATAGCACTGTTACCTGCTAGAACCCATCCAGCCCTCATGTCTGACCCCTGTATGTCCCCCATAAGTGGACCCCAAGTGCTAAGAACTTGATCCCAACATGCCAATATTCCATGCTCTTGCCAAACCATACTGTGAAATACGCTATCCCAACTCTTGAGAATACGCCTAGACATAGCACAGAGTCTGGGCACCCTCCTATAGACGAAGTCTACCATCCATTGTCCCTCAGGCTCCAGTAGCGCCTCATACTATCTCAGCAAAAGTGAATCATGCAGCTCCCTTGCAATCACCTCCCCAAGCGTGAACTCAAGGGTGGAACATATGCTACCTCAGAAATCAACCATCTGATCCCTAAACCTATATCCATCAGCTCGTGCATACATCAAATATCTCAACTCGAGAGTCTCCTCTCTGCCCATGACCCGCAGGGTCTCGCCTAACTACCTAGGGTGGGCCTCCCATGTCCTGCTACCTGAACAAAGAGCATCATCGGGCAACAACAAAACGCCCTGCAAATGTAAGCAACATTGGAGATGATAATTGGGTAGGTCCCCAAGGGTATGATCGAGAGTTCGCAAGGATGCAGGAGAGTAACCCTATGGACGACTGTCTCTCTACCTCGGATCTGTTGATAACCCCCTCGAAGCCCTGTCTCAGCTAAACATGGTGTTCCCAAATGCTCAACCATGTCCTCATCGATCCTAGGTGAGTTGCATCTAATGGTACACCTACTATCCCTGTCCATAAGTCTCCTTGGAGGCAACACTCCAAGAGCCCGTTGCACCGCATAATCTGCCACTGCATACCACCCAGTATCATTGTACTCCTCAACATGTCAATATACACCGCAACTAATCCCTGTACACCATTGGATACCCCCAACTACAGCTATACCATCTTGTACCGTTCTGTGTCTCGCCTGTGTCACTGCACCTATCACTCCCCACATGTACTCAATGTGATGTGAGGCACTCCTACTCCACCATACACTCCAACATACTACGACACACCCCCATGCATCTCCATGCCCATCTACAAACCACTTCTTAATGCTATATGCTCCTTCACATCTCTGGATGTGATGGCCTAAAGTCATGTCCATATGCGTCGACCCGCATCCGAAAAGTATCATCATCTCCATTGTCGCATCACTATACTCTCCAATGAGTGGATATCCCCTCCACATCCCCCCTGAGGGACCTAAGAAGTGAATCTCCCTAGGTATCAGTAGCGATGCCACCATTGCTCTTCTCCTCTCCATCGTGTGTGCCCTGTTGACTCTGCCACTTACACCTACCTACAAGTCAGTGAGAAAAGCCTTCAACCCCACAAAGTGTGGTTGGTGGCAGGGAACTCAAAGAATGATCCGAATGGAAAATGGCATCAACCCATGGTACTCATCCACCCATATTATTCATCGACCCATGGAATTTACCCATGGTATTGTAAATTGCATCCACCCGTGGTATTGTAAAATCCATCCATGGTATTCATTCACCCATGGAATTGACCCGTGGTATTGTAACTGAAAAATACTATAAGTAACAAGTCACATTTTGTAAAATGACAGATTTTCCACCACAATGTAGCCTTTACAGTTCAGAGGCATGTAGCCGCCACATCTCTTCTTAGAGATAAGCTACCATCGCCCTAGCTGGGTTATTTCCATTTCTAGTTGTAAGCATATTTCGATATTTTCCATTAATGAAATGAAGCATTATTTCCACTGCATCTTTGTGTATATGGTTATCTCTGTGTTTTATTGCGTTCCTGTTTAAAATCGGGATCAGTTACTGATCTGGATCTTGGGAGGAGGCCCCCAATATCTAAAAGATTGAAATGGATCTTGGGGGGAGAGACCCCCAAGATCTGAAAAATTGAAATGGATCTTGGGGCAGAGACCCCCAAGATCTGAAAAATTGAAATGCCAAAAGAAAAATAGGAGAATGCCCAATAAACAAAACCACAAAGAATTTTTTTATTAAAACCCAAGTGGAAATAAACCAGCCAGGGCAATGGTAGCTTATCTTTGAGAAGAGATGTGGCGGCTACATGCCTCTGAACTGTAAAGGCTACATTGTGGTGGACAATCTATCCTTTTACAAAATGTGACTTGTTACTTATAGTATTTTTCAGTTACAATACCACGGGTCAATTCCATGGGTGAATGAATACCATGGGTGGATTTTACAATACCATGGGTGGATGCCATTTACAATACGATGGGTAAATTCCATGGGTCGATGAATAATATGGGTGGATGAGTACCATGGGTTGATGCCATTTTCCATTCGGATCATTCCTCCCTACTTAAGAAGCAATGGTCCCCATTGCGTAAAGTTTCCTCCTGTGAAGCCTTTGTTGAATATGAAGAGCCACTGAAGGTAAGGGTTTTATGTGGTTGACCCAAACCCTGATAAACGAAGATCCGAGGATAGAGATACCTTGTAATGCTTGTGACCAACTGTGATTCTGACAGTGTGCGGCCTAGCAAATGGACTTCAATGACAAGGATTTTATGCGGTTGACCCATAACAATGATGTTGGTTGCTGATGAAGTAGCAAGTGCCTACATAACCTGGGGTGGGAGGGCACGTCTCCAAATAACCCAAGCTGAATTCTACTATGTTGAAACTGATGAATGTGAAGCAGGTGCCTACTAAAGTGGGGTGGGAGGGCACGTTTCCAATGGGAACCCACTCCGAATGTTGCTCCAGAATTAAAATGGACATAACTCGGCCGATATAACTCAGAATATTTATTATAACCTGTTTTTAGAAGCAGAAGGATCATTTTGCATCTTTCCATGAGTTGGAAATCCTTATCTAGACACTCTGAGATCTCAAGTTCGCGTTGCAACAATTCCGCCGTCACAAAAATTCTGATAAAATCGCTGATTTTAAATCAGCGATATCTCCCACATCTGAACTCCGATTTGACCCATTTTTTTTTTTAAATTGGGTGATTTTTCGAGAGGAATCCAAATATGGTATTTGTTTTTGTAAATTTTGTACCAAAAGTTTCAGATATGATCTGCAAAGTCGCCACCCAAAAAAAAAATCCTGCAAAAAAATGAAAAAAGAAAAATTCTTCCTGCTTGACCCAAGAAAGTGCTATGTGGAGGTTGTAGCACATGCCTAAAGTTTGTTGAATATTGCTGCAAAATTTGAAACTTAAATATGCATCAAACCCTCATTCCCATGGAATCATAACCTGCTCTGATACCACTGATCTGGATCTTGGGAGGAGGCCCCCAAGATCTAAAAGGATTGAAATGGATCTTGGGGGAGAGACCCCCAAGATCTGAAAAATTGAAATGGATCTTGGGGAAGAGACCCCCAAGATCTGAAAAAATTGAAATGCTAAAAGAAAAATAGGAGAAATGCCCAATAAACAAAACCACAAAGAAACTTTTTATTAAACCAAGTGGAATAAACCAGCTAGGGCAATGGTAGCTTATCTCTAAGAAGAGATGTTCGGCAACATGCCTCTGAACTGTAAAGGCTACATTGTGGTGGAAAAATCTGTCCTTTACAAAATGTGACTGTTACTTATAGTATTTTTCAGTTACAATACCACGGTTCAATTCCATGGGTGAATGAATACCATGGGTGGATTTTACAATACCACGGGTGGATGCCATTTACAATACCATGGGTAAATTCCATGGGTCGATGAATAATATGGGTGGATGAGTACCATGGGTTGATGCCATTTTCCATTCCGATCAAAGAAGGTGCTATCAAACTAATCTCGACTCTCTCCATTTAAGTTATCTCCTAGGTTAGCTAAGGGGGGTGGTCCCTAGTGAAAAGTTAAAAAAAAAAAAGATGTGGATTTGCAGGAGAATTGTTAGAGTTAAATAGATTATTTCTTTAAGATTTATAAGCAAAAATGACATGAGAAATAACCAGTAATACATAAGATAAGCATGAAATACATAAACAACCAGTGCCTTCAAAGTATTACTCCTTAAGAAATGAAATTGTATTTGCTTAAAATGAAGTGAAATGATTTCAAATGGAAAGCCTGATTAATCCTAAAAAGCAATGAAGACAATATTGCCGAAATATCACTGATATTCGCAAATATCGTGTATTTTCAGGGAGACGAAATATCATCGAGGAAATATTGTGATATTTTGTCTCCCCAAAAATATCGTGATATTTCTGAAATACTGACGATATTTCGAAAAAATATTGCGCTACAACCTAATATATCGCGCGGGTGGGTGAAAAAATGCAATGTCGCGGCTAGAAAAGGCCAAATTTGTTTTTTCCTCAATTTTGTTTTCTAATTGTTGGAGAAGGAAGGGGAGAACATTGTGCTTGCTGTCAAGGAGGAATCGAGGGTTGAATATCCATTATCGCCACCAACAATGAATATTTTGTTGATCAAAGATTGAAGAACAGTGAGAAAATCTTCATTTCTTCCATTAACAGGTATGTTTTAATAAACCCCTATGTTAATGATTTTTTTGATAGACTTAGGCTTATTCTTGCTTGCCTCTTTGCCTACAATCATTTTTCTTGTATTTTCTTTCTATTTGCTATGATTTTCATGCCCATGAGCAAATGCAAGGGTTTTCTCCATATTTGGACATCAAACTCCATTTTTTTTTAACTTTCAAATGCACCCTCTTATTTTCATTTATGATTTTTCATTGAATTCACATTGCAAATAATGTATAATAATATTATTTTGTAAAATGACGTGGTTGTTACTTATTAATTCCAATTTTTTTTTTTGGTGCCCTAGGTTTGAGTTAGCTCACTACAAAATTCAAATATGCCAAAAGCCTTGGACCCATTTTGGGAGTATGGGAAGCCTGATGGTGGGACAAATCGGCCATATCTATCATGCAAATTTTGTGGGACCAAGATGATAGGAGGGGTTATGTGATTGAAATACCATCTGACTAGACTCACTGGACATGATGTTGGGATTATGTACATTTTCTAGCCTAGAGCTTATATAAAAATCTCTTGAAGCAATTGATGAAAAAACAGAAAGAAGGAAGAGGTAGAAATAAACAAGGCTAAACGTGCACGTAGATCTTTCGGGATATCTTCTTCTGATTTTGATGTTGAGGGTAGTGGGAGGGGCTCCACAGCATCACCTACTACTGCTAGTGCGAAGTCATCATTTTTTGTTCCACGAACAGGACATGGAGCACAAACTGGAATAAAATCAATTGTTAAAAAAAGGAGAAGCAAGACGCAGATAGAGTCATGGGGAGGTGTCTTTTCTGGAGCGAATTACCTCTCAGCATCACCAAAACCAGTCCATTTTGGCAGCCAATATGTGATGATATATTTTTTGCGGGCCCAGGGTACTAAAGTGCTACATATGAGGAGTTGTGGGGGCCAATTCTTTAAGCAGAAAAGTAGGACATCAACTCTAGATTGGCAAAGTTGAAAAAACGTGGGAATTTTCTGGATGCACAGTGATGTTTGATGGTTGGACAGATAGGAAGGGTAAGACCCTTCTAAATTTCTTGATTCATTGTCCTAAAGGTACCATGTTAATTAAATCAGTGGATGCATCAACACATATCAAAGATGTAGCAACGATATGTGAGTTGCTAGATGGGTTCATTCAGGAGTTTGGTGTGCAAAATGTGGTGCACGTCATAACAGACAGTGCAGCTAATTATGTGTTTGCTGGCAAGATGCTTATGGAGAGGCATTGCACAATGTTCTGGACTCCGTGTGCAGCACATTGTATCGATTTGTTTCTTGAGGATATGGGGAAACTCTCGTTCATCAAGGAGTTGGTTGATATGGATAGGAGTGTCCCCAAGTTTATTTATAACCATGCTTTTGTTCTTAGCCTCATGAGGAGGTACATTAGAAACAAGGAGTTGCGGCATCCTGCAATCACATGTTTTACCACAAACTTTATTACTCTTCAGTCTTTGCTTCGATGCCAGTTCGAGTCGAAGAAAATGTTTGTTTCTGATGAGTGGCGTGATTGTAGATACAACAGGAGACAGGACGGGAGAACCATTGCAAAAATGGTGTACTCTGACACGTTTTGGCAGGGAGTAGAAGAAGCATGCTTAGTTAGTGAACCTATAGTAAAGGTTCTGAGATTGGTAGATGGGGAGAAGCCTGCAATGGCTTATTTGTATGAGGTCATGGATAGGGCCAAGGGGGCCATTCGTTCTTATTATGCAAACAAGGGTTCTGCTGGGCATGATAGGCATATGATGTTATGGGATGTGATTGATATTCGGTGGACATGGATGCTTCATCGACCCATTCATGCAACAACACTCTTCCTCAACCCCGCATTTTCATACAAATGCGGCTTTGATTTTGATGGAAAGGTGATGGAAGGGTTCCATTCATGTATTCATAGGATGGTACCTGATCATGAGCTTCGTAGAAAAATCAATCGCGAGATACAGTTTTATCGGGATTGTGTGTAGCCTATTTGGCTTTGATAATGCTATTAGGGAAAGGACCCTCTTCATGCCATGCAAGTGACAAGTCATCACTCATTAGAAATTAGAATTTTTAGTTTATAATTTCCTTATAATTCTAAACTTTTAAAATTCAATTATGTAACTTTTATTTGAAAGTTTAATTATGTTTTAAGTTTTTGAATTTTGTATTTCTTTATTTTGTTGTATATATTTGGTGGCGCAGCTATGGTGCAAGGGCACCAAATTTGCAGACATTGGCCATAAGAATCTTAAGTCAAACTTGTAGTTCTTCAGGGTGTGAGCACAATTGGAGTGTATTTAAAAAAATACACGTAAAAAGGCGCAACAGGTATAACTTGGAGCTCCAGCCTTCAGTTGAGAAATTACAGTTATTGTAATTTTTAAAATTTAATTTATGACCTTCAAGTGTCAAGACTCAAGACTCATTAGTTTTTTGACACTCTTATGGGTTGGAGTTCGCACACCTCAATGATTTAGCGTATGTGCATTACAATATCCGACTTCGAGTCAAGCAAATAGAAGCACCAATGGATCCAGATGCCATTTCCTTAGACAATATTGATGTATTGTCCTAGTGGAGGGTGGGGTTTGAGGAGCCCATCTTGAAGGAGTCACCTTCATGGTTAGATCTAGATGATCCATTAGAACAGGGTCAACAAGAGGATGAGGACTCGGAGGAGGAGCAGGAGTCAGAGGAGGAGGAGGAGACTGTGGGAGCATCAGCATCAACACCATCTGCTATAGATATAGGAGAGCACAGCTCCATACCTAGCACTCATTATTTGGCATTACGAGCAGGGGTAGGACCAGGGCCTTCTACTACTAGGGGCAGGCCTGGAAAACAACTCATCATGTTTTCCCGTAAAAGGGGGAGAGGGAATTGATTTCAGATAGATGGATGCTAGTTTTATTTGTTTTGCTACATATAACTCATGATGATGAGATACTTTTATATATGTGATGTTATTTTGTATTGGTTCTCCACACTTGAGTCCTTGATTGGACAATTATCAGGGATCAACAGGATTTGGTATCGCCTTTGATGTATAATTTCTATTTGACATCATATATATTAGTGTTTTTTTCATATTTATGTGCTAATTTGTTTATTTCATGTTGTTATTGCTTTATATGTTTAAAAATCTGAAGAAAAACATGAATATATTATGCATTTTTATGCTTCTCGATATTTGCCAATATTTTCGCCGATATTACTGATAAGATGTTTTCTGGATCCTCGCCAATATTTTGTCGATACCGATATTACCAAGTTCCAACACTACTGAAAAGTGAAACAATAAATTGTTAGCACAAGATATTATAAATTCTTTTAAGATGAATAAGTCTACAAATCAAAGTATGGAAACTATCTTGCTCAAAAAGATACCATTAGAAATCTATTTGTGAGAATGAGATGATAAAAATAACTCAAATGTTAGACTAAACTGACAACATGCAATTAAGTTTACAACCCAAAAATAATAGTACTTAAAAGTGAAATCAACCATTCATGACAATATGAAATTAAACTAAACGATAAGCTAATTTCATAGTACAAGAAAATTAAAACTTATTACAAAATTAAAAGGGATTACAATGCTTGCATCCAGAGTGCCTCTTGAAATAATATTTGAATTTGAGACTTTAAACCATCAAGATAGCAATAAATTTAAGAACTTTGCAAACAAAGAAAATGTTATGGAATGTTGTCCTTGGTTTATTTTATTAATTAATTCTAAGGCAAAATTACAATCTCTAGTCCTCAGACCTCATCTCCACCCAAAAATTTGGATCTCACAATGAGAAGTCAATAGAGGTAGAGGGTCCTTAAAAGTCTATTCAACCAACTTAAGTTGGAGGTAAGTTTTAGAGAGGCTTGGGATCTTCCTATACTAAAATGCCTAGATAAAGTGTAAATTGTGTTAATTCCCCAAATTAGACTAATGCTTCAAAGAGAAATAGTTTGCAAAACTTGAGAGGCTAAGATGTAAATAAGCTCATATGTGTTTGCACCATTGAATGGAAAATAAGCAAATAAAATGGAAGAGATTTCTTTAAGCTACAATTGTTTTGTATAAATGATAGTGCTCCAATAGTTTTCTTGACATATAGCATAAATTGACCAAGTAGTGAAGCATATACTTGAAGAAATTATGAAACAATTAAAACTTGCCAAAATATGAAGTGTTTACACATAAGATGAGATGTTCTCAAGTTTACAATTTGGAATCGTATGCATGTGGGAATTTAAATACAATATTAGTAAAAAATTGCATGGGAGTGAAATGTGTTGGTTTTAAACTTGCACAATATGAAATTAAAAGCTAGAAAGCTAAGAAAAACTAGAAGCAAAATTAAGCCACCCACAAGAATCCCTCCTCTAAATGAGGAAGGGGGATGCTATGGGAAAAATCCCAAGCTCCCTCCAACAATTTATTTTATCTTTTATTAGCACTTAAAGCGGGTAAAAACACTTCTAAGAGGGCAGCCCACAATACGTGAGATATCTTTACAAAGATTCCCCAAAAAATATAACAAAAAACTTGAAGATGGAAAAAAAAAACTCCAAAAGAGATTCACAAAGCTCAAAAGGCCCACGGCCTAGATAATTTTGTAACTCTATCCCAAGTGCTTATGGCCTCCCTAGAAATCAGTCTTTGGATAGAGTGAGGGGGTCCTGCATACACACGAGTGAGTAGCTTTCTAAGCTTCTCCTCAAGCTTCTTGCTGCCCAATGCGCAAGCCTATGGGCTGCAAAACACAAAAAAAAACCAATTGTTAATGCGAAATTAGGAAAAAAACCAAAAATAAATTTAGAATTTAATTTACAAAGTATTGGCTCAAGTAATGGGAGTGAACCCCCATACTTGCCTAACTTTGTAAATGAATTTTGAGAAGGAGATATAACTTTTAAAGAACTAGAATCAAAAAAGTATTTTGAATTTAAATGGATGATCAAGTAGCTATAGAATAAGAAAACTCCCTTTTGCCCTTCGTTGGATGGAAAACTTGGAGCGAAAAAATGGTTGAGTCTTGGATCGTTGTGTCTCTAGGAGTAAGTTGATCTAATTGAGATCTCTCCCAGTTCCAGATGGATTCCTGCACACAATACAAATGATATTTCCTACACACTTGAACACATATTAGTTTTCACAAGATGAGATCAATATAATGAATAAGATAAACCCAACATTTCTCCTAAATTATTCCTAGAATACTACTCTAAATCAATGATATGTGCAAGATAGCTTGCACACATCAATCCAAGCAAGATGAAAAGTATAAACTAATATTAATTTAATATACAAAAGAAATTAAACACAATAGCAATAACATGAAAGGACATCACCTCATAACACCAAGAGAACACCAATGAGATAACCCCAAAGTCTTGATTGTATTAAGTGTTGATTTGTGGTAGCATCAGAAGTGATCTAGCCATGAAAATTGGTGGAGAGGCTAAGGCACATGAGATCTCCAAGACCCAGAAATCATCTTGGGAAATTCCATTCGGATGAGAAGTTATTAAAATAATTAATATTTTTAATGGGTTCCTAAGTCTAAACTTAGGAAAATAAAAATATTAGTGGGTATTAATAAAGATAAGGATGAGAAGGTTCTAAGAGACGAGGATCAAGACTATTTTAATCTTAGCCTTTGATTAGGGACTTAATCTCGGCCATTGATTCATCAATAGGAAAAGTATAAGAGAAGACTTGAGGGTCATTTGGAAACACACCAACAGATACTTGATATCTCAAGGAAAATCAATTCTCAAAGAGAAGGAGATCGATTTTCAGAGGGAGAGTTGCAGGGTGGAGGAAGGGGGGGTTAGCAACACTCAGGGGAGCTCAAAAGAAATGACGTTGGAACTCTGAGAGACTTTGCAGAGGGAGACGCAAATCAGAGAGACCCAAAGATAATGCAGAGAGGGACCAAAGTTGCACAAAGCTACACATAATGACGGAGGGCTGATGCAATAGAGAAAGGAAGCTCCCGAGCGTGTCAAAAATGTTGCCATTATGATACATATGTTGTACTTGATGGCAACCCACTTATCTTAGATGATAAATTATAGTGCAGCAAAGTTCACGCACTTTCATGAAGATAAAAGTATATTTCATGGAGAGAAACGTTCACGCACTTTTATGCGGAGAAAAGTTTATTTCATGTGAAGCAAAGTTCACGCACTTTTATGCGGAGAAAAGTTTATTTCATGTGGAGAAAAGTTCACACACTTTTATGCGGAGAAAAGTTTATTTCATATGGAGAAACGTTCACACACTTTTATGTGGAGAAAAGTTTATTTCATGTAGAAATAAAGTTCACGCACTTTTATGTGGAGAAAATTTTTATTTCATGTGGAGAAAATTTCACGCACTTTTATGTGGAGAAAAAGTTTATTCCATATGGAGAAAAAGTTTATCTCATGTGGAGAAAATTTCACGCATTTTTATGTGGAGAAAAAGTTTATTTCATGTGGAGAAAAGTTCACGCACTTTCATGATTGGTTCATGGTATTGGTCCGACAGTTTTTTGATCCTATGGTTTTGGTCTATGGTATTACATCCAAAAGTGTTGATCCCAAGTATTCAGTTCATGGTATTGTGTTATTATGGTTTTGGACCGTGGTATTGTGAAAGACCTAAGACTATAAAAGGGGAAGGAGATCATTTGGAAAAGCATCATCTGAATTGTTATTGAATATCTGATAAAGTGCTAGATCTAGAATACTGTGATTGGGTTATGGTGCAGATCTGGATCTGAATAAAGAAGGAACCTAAGCGCAAGGAGAAGGATAAATTCTATTGATGGGTCTTAATTTTTAAGCTTGAATGATAGTATTTTTTTGTTCTGGGTTTATATTTGGTGTGTGGTTACAGTTACTCTGATTTGGATACAGCTGTCAGAGAAGTGTGTACTTGATTCAGTGCTAATTGGTGAAAAGGAGATTGTTTGATACAGAAATTCTTGATGATTGATTGATGTTCATGGATCCAGTCTGAAAATTTATGAAACGTGGTCCTTGGAAGAAAGAGA
>APFE030521567.1:0-19254 GCA_000404065.3 Pinus taeda | reverse complement strand
ATATTAGCTACAAAATTCTCTACAGACTTCTCCAATGATGTATTTTTGTTTTATATATACATGAACAATATCTGTTTGTTGACACAGCTCACAGGTTTTGTGATATGTAGATAACTTTCAGAGTCTGCATTGAAATCTCTAACATATGTGCTTTCATTTTTTTTTTTAAATTAGCTTACTGATATGTAAGGCATGTATGCAAAGCTGTCGTGAGACAAATGTGACATCTCTTACCAAAAGTTGGGAAAGTTACAGATTCGAGTCTCGCATTCCCTAGCAGGTAAGCTCTCTAATTAGTGGCACTACTTTAGCCAATTTACCATCCATGGATCATGGAAAAGTACTTGAAGGGATATACACGAAGTGTTCTCCTTGGAGAAAAAAATACTCATGAGGCTTTTTTTGGAGAAAAAAGACAATATATATATATATATATATATAACATTCTTTTATAGCCCCAGTGGTTAGTTCAAGTGGTTTGACTTGCAATGTCAAAGCGATAATGACCTCGAATATCACAAGGTGTAATCCACTCGGGTCCCTTGAGGGTTGGCACACATCTACCAACATCATTTACATTGGGCACCACTCACAGAATGTGAGGAAACTGCTCGAGGGTTTCCCCAAAGTTGTCTAAGGAAGGGGACAATAACACTCTAGAGTTCTCTTAATTAGGCTTATATTAGAGAACCTAAAGGCAAGGTTTCACATGGTTAGAACCTGTGATTAAATTTAGGAGTGTCAAAGTAGGGATTCTGGTAATTGTTACTTGTCTTATCTCTTGATAATACAACCAATACTACTCCAATGCTCTGGTGAATTATCTCTAGCATAGTCCCAAGCGACTCTTTATGGGGAGAGGATGAAATATACAATGCCCTTCGTCTATGGTTTCATGTTACATTATGGAGCATTTCTCAGGTTATATTCAATGTTCATCTGTAGTACAACTACAATCTATCTAAGAGTTCCTGGATATTTTGAAGGCTTTGCAGCTTTTGGTTCTCATAATGAGGACCCTAAATTGAAACCAGTAGAATACATTATGCATTCAAATTACTTGGCTGTAAAGTTTTCATAAGACCCATTTCTTTGAAAATATTTGGAAAAGGATTTGTCAAAGAAACACACAATATTTTTTGCATGTAAATATAATATCACATGAAGTATAACAATGGAACATTATTTCTTTTTTCTTCAACCCTCTCTTTTGTGCTCTGAATATCAAGTTTTTGATTCATAACAAAGGTACAATCTAAGACTTTAGATCATATCAAGCAATAAATTTCAAGTGTGAACTACTTCAATATCTATTTCTACTAGTTGTTACTTTTGCGCCAAACTAATGTCAAAATCATTGCATGATATAAAAGTAAATTGGGATTAACTTAAAGCCAGGGAATCATACCAATAGGAGCTTTAAAACATAGATCTATGAAATTTACATTATTGACCTAGAAATTATCCCTAAGATTCTTCACAGAATGTCTGTAGAACATGTCAAAATAATGAAAGAAAGGAGAATGAAAACCATGAAAAATTTAAGAAATTTTCTTTCTCATGTAAGGCTCACCTTTAATATCTTAAGTAATTGATCATGGTTATCATGCCCATAAAAAAATGGCTCCTTACGAAAGATCTTCAACAATAAATAAATCAATAAAAATTCATAAGCAAAACAACATATAAAACTTAAAATAACTATTGTAACAAAGGGAAAGTTACTCATGCAAAGCATTTGTGTGGATAATTAAATGTGTTCTCTTGACAATGTTTTGTTGCTTACCGTTCCAGTAAACATACTACCAAGGCTCCACATATCCAGAGAAGAATCATAATCTTGAAGGTTAACAAGAAGTTCAGGACTTTGAATTATTTGATACACAGAGATGCCTCGTTATTAACTGCCTACCCATTCGAACAAAAGAAATACTAGATCATTAAAATATCCATATTCTAATACCTTCTCCTTAATGCACAAAGTTATGTTTCCAGTTATTTCCAATATTCGAAGCACTAACAAGTGAACAAGTGCACGATACACATCTCCGAGTATTCAAAATATGATAAAAAAATAACATAGCAAAGCAGACAATATCCAAAAAAATGTCAGTATACTTAAATTAACAATCTTGATGATGAACCACACTTGTTGGTTCGAAACGCGTCAGCCAAAAAAAAAAAAATCTCTGATGTGATTTCTACCGAAAGACTTTGTTTAAATTTGTAAATGTTAATTATTATTATTAACAAGGATTCAAAGAACCAGAAAAATCAATACCTTCACATCAAATCAGTGAAGGTTCAACCATATCAAGCAGATGATGGGGAGCATCAATGCACAAAATGCCTTGGGCGTTGATTTGTTTGCTCCTTTTGACTTACAGACATGTTCAATGAGGCCAACAACTAGCTCTAAGGTACGAGATAAATTTGAGTAGTCAATAAAGTTTCAAACCTTCAATAAAGGTTATGAAAAATCTTATCTTATATAGTGGACTATAATAGCTCTTGAACTTAAGGCATGTATCCAAATAAAAATCAAAACAATGGAAGACAACATTCAACAATGAAACTTAAGCGATTCATAACGTAATTGAAGCTTTGCAATTTTTGAAATCAAACTTATTTGAGGCTTGCTTTGTATAGGACTAATTTATAGTAAAGAAAAGAATGCTAAAAAACCTAAAGATATCATAGAAATAGTTGCAGACTTGACAATTAGCATTCAATAACCCGTGGACATAAACATGTAATCAATCACTAAAGTTGATCAAAAATTCAAATTTCTGGCTTCCTCCAATGAGTTACATCCTTGACAGTCCCAAGTTGATGGCAAGAAAAAACTGGGCCAATTGCTGTTAGAATCCTAGCTTGTGTGTGTTATATTTTTACCTTGTTTTCTCCATAGTTGGTTCTCCTTCATACCACAACAATAACACTAGATCAATACCTCAAGATGTCTTTGCAGAATTGATAGAAGATGAAGCTAGGCACAATAATAATTTTCTTTGGGAGGAGTGATGATGTTATGAATATAGGTTGTAGGGGGCACAAGCATGCATGCATGCTCCATCATTAGTTAATTTATTTGTTTATATTTAGACAAGGCACAATTATCTATGAGCAATGACCATGTATGTAACACACCCCAACCACCTAGCTAAGGGACATTCCCACTGCACTCTGCCTCCGATGCCATAACTTTAGCATTTATTTAGTCTCTTATGGGAAGGTTGTTCAATTTCTTTGCAGAAACCATTTTTAAAAATATATTCCTGTTAGAAAAGAATAGTGAATCATGTTATAAAATAATTAGCATACTCTGTATTTAAGGGGCAGTCATTATCTTCCATAATGGTGATGATCAACAATGAAACATTTTGTAGGAAATGCTAGAATCATGAGCAACTCTTAACTCAGCTAATGAAAATGTAGAGCATATTCCTAAATGTCAAGCCTAAATGTAGAGAATGGTTGTTTGATATTAAAATATGTCTTGGGTGTTGAGGAGACGACTTGTTGGTGTATTGGTTTGTCCGTCTAGATTCATTTTAATCCATTTGTTTATTTAGTTTTCCTTAGACCTATTATGGGTGGCTAGAATTACCCTCTCGCTTCAACTACCATGCCTCCTCATCAGAGACAAGCAAGCCGAAGAGGAGGAGTTAGTAATGTTGGTCCTCAACATCATATAATATTCGCTTTGGAATCTATTGCATCATATTTTAGTTTTGTCCCTCTGAAAATACAAAAGGAAATTCATCAACTGAAACACCCTTACTTTTCCAATTCATAAAGTGGGGTGAAGGGTTTATGTAACACACCCCTTCACCTTATAAACAAAAAATATGAATACAAATATCTTAAATTATCAATAAATTGATTTAGAGAGGTTATGTGTGTCTACTCATATAATCACTGTGGTATAATTCTATTTCATGCTAGGTGGAAGTATGGATAGTCAATAATACATATTTAGATATTGAATATGATACAAGCTTGACATATAACAACCATTTAAATGCTCTTAATTTTAAGCCATTTAAGTAATAAATTGTATGTAGAGACTATGTAATTTCTTCATACATATTATCAAGCATGGTGCAATGAAAATGGGTTTTCAATATACAAACATCTACTTACTATGAGATATTTAAGCCATTCTCAACAAGCATAAATGGACTTAAACAAACGAGTCGAAAGGAATTCAATGAAAATGTGAATTTTCATCACAATGCATACTGAAATCTTAATATCCCAACAAGAACAATGCTAGTCTGCTAAAAAGTTGAAATGTACATCTCTTTAAAAGCCATCTACTGTATATTTATAATATATCTGGTGTTCATCTACGGACAAACGTATGGACTTACAGGCATTCTCAAAAACACAGTACATTTCCTTTTATGTTCTCACCTTTATTTCTTTCTAAAGATTCATAAAATTAAAACATCAACTACTATATTACTTTCTAGATGGTTTCACACTATATTCTCCTCTACTGGATGCATGACCAACAATTTTTTTTCCTTCTTTATACATTAGTTGGATATATATTTCATGGGTGAGAATTTAAGTAATTATAATTTTTCCAGAGGAACCTCTGAACTACTATGAGATTGAGTGGTTGGAGACTTCCACAGTTAATCATATTATCAGATATTTATGGAATTTCACTATGTAATATGGTTGATCCGTCCAATCCTAACAAGAACCACAAATTATGAAAAAAATATAAGAATTAGAAAATAAAAAATATGAATCTATCTTGGTACAAGAGTTAAAATTGAGGAATCTCTCCTAGTGCCGGAATTCCTCCTACAGCCAAAGTTTCCCTTCACCATAGCAATTCATATCCTTGCTTTAATGGGACTAGCTACAACATAATTGCTTGAGGTATCTCTAGGTTGATTACAAGATTTACTACAAATCAATGTTCCAATTGTATTTATGGAGATATTTCTCTTCGCATATCTACATACATGATATATACAAACTCTTCTCTCTAGTTATAATCACACCTTACTTTTTTTAGAGGAAGAGGCTACCATTAAAAGAACAACAGTGAAGCATGTTATAAAACAATTACTATACTTTGTATTTAAGGAGAAGATATTATCTTCCACAATGGTTATTATCAACAATGAAACATTATGCAAGAAATGCTAGAATCGTGAGAAACTATTAACTCAACTAATGAAAATGTAGAGCATCTCCCTAACTGTGAAGACTAAATGTAGAGAATTTTCTCTCAAATTTAATGGAATGAATCCTAAGGAATTTATGAACTTGGGAATCTAGGGAGAGCAGAACAAAGAAGTGTAGCAGGGGAAGAGTTTACAGCAGCAATGTAGGAAATTCATAGGCAAGTCAAGCATAAACTGCAGGAAAACAGCATGAAGTATAAAGGCTAGGAAGATTTGAGGAAAAGTAATAGATTTTAGAGGTTGGAGACATGGTACTAGCTCACCTCAGGAAGGAAATATTTCCAAAAGGTGAATACAACAAACTAAAATGGAAAGATATTGGACCATACAAGATTTTGAGGAAATTTTCTAATAATGCATATGAATTAGAATTGCCTCTAGGATTGGGAATTTCCCCTATTTTTAGTATTTCATACCTCTATAAATATTTAGAACCTTCAAAATCAGTAGCAAGCAGTAGTAAACAACAGTAGAAATCAGACATAAATTGGGAAAACCATTTTCTTTCACTAAATCTTTTGCAACCTAAAAAAATCTTAGAGAAGAGGGTCATTAAGAAAATCAGAGGAAAGAAGTACTATGAGTACTTAGTGAAGTGGATGGACCATCCAGTAGAGGATGCCACTTGGATGACTGCCACACCTATACAGAAAAGTGGTAAGTCCATTAATGAACTCATGTTAGGAGCCATGAATAGTTTTCAACTTCATGGGCATTATTCATTTTAAAGGACCACGTGGTCAAACATTACTAGAGGGGTTGGACCCTCATGAGTTTTCTTATCAGATTAGGAATTTTAATGAATATGGCATGTAATAATGCTTGATTGGCTATTTAAATATTTATTAGTATTAATTAATGGCCTTTTTCTTATTAGTCCATGTAATGAACAAAACAAGGCTTAAATTAGTTTATGTTAGTGAAGTTGGTGAATAGATCCATGTTTTTAGGAACAACACCTAAAAATAGTTCTAATTTCCCTATTACTGTGAAAATAGTAATAAAATCACCTCCGTAGCTCACTTGCAGCATTGAGAGGTCTAGTGTGGAATCTTGTGAAGGAGCTTGTCTCATTTGCACATTTTGGATATTATGTGCACCCCTTGAAGGTTTAATTTAGATTTTATGCACATATATGTGTTGTTGGAATGTCTTTCCCTGTTGTGTAGAGGTTGTTTTATTTTCTATGTTAAATTATACCCTGCAAGTTATAGTTGGGAAGGGATAAATTTCCTTCAATGGTTTTGTACATGATTTTGAGCAAGCGATAGGCTGAACTTGATCAAGTTTTCCTTTATTTTATTACTTCGAAGCAAGATCGATAGAGGAACACATCCCCGGAATCTTATCGGAACAATACACGGTGGTTGGAATGGCATATAGTTTCCTTTAATTTATTTATGGGTTTGTTGTTCAAGTGGTTTAATTCTCCCGACAGTAAGTTGGAGCGGGACATAAAGTAGTCCTTGGAGGTTTCCCACCCCTTTGAAGAGAGGAGGTTTAGAGCCACGGTGGCTTTACATTTGGGCATTAAATTACAAAGGGGTTTTGGCTTGCATCAACTACACTCAATATCAAATTCCCTAGCTTCTACACCATAGCTTGTTATTTCTCTACAGAGTATGCCACAGTAAACACACTATTATTTTTCAAATTTAATGAAAGATATGACTATGTCTTTGCGAGAAAAGAAATAAAGATCTTCCACAAAATGTTTTCAAGACCAACCTAATTCAAAATGAATCTCTTCCCCTTGACACACTCGACCGCAAATGGAAACAACACTAAGAGTCCCTTTCACGAGCTACATAGTGGCGATGGCATTGGGGTCCATTCCAAACTTGCCCTTATCATCGCAATAGACCAACATTAGGGGCCTATTAGGGCTAGTTGGAGTCATGACCATGGGAATTGAAGGAATTGTTCGAGAGAGATTTAATTTTTTCTTCTTACCTGACCCCATTCGAGTTTGAAACCCTAACATCAACATCATCTTAGTTGTATATAATACAAAAGAAGAGGTGCACCCACTTTGCTCCACTCGTCGGTATTCGAACGCGAGATTGGTTGAGAGTGGTATTAATATAAAAGGTTTGGTGGGAGTGGCATGTTTTAGTTTCTTAGATTATATGAAATAGTTTGCATGACCTAGAGTTTTCATAGAGTTGAGGGGCACAAAAGAACAAATTAGTTGCAGAAGCGAAGGGTTTCCATAGAGATTGGAGGGAAAAGATGTTGACTGTCATGAAACTTTGGCACTCTTGAGAAACATTTGAAATTTTTAAAAGATGGAGATACATCACATATTAAGACAAAATATGAATAGATGCTTTTTCCTTACTAGTGGGTATATAACTTTAAAGAGGTTTGGACTTTTTTCCGCTTGGAATTTTATTTTTATTTTTTATACCATTAAAAAATAAAGTTTATTATTAATACTTTAATAATAAAAGGAAAATATATATATATATATATATATATATATTAATTTTAGATTTTTTTATTAAAAATAAAATAAGAATAATTTGAAGTTCTAATATTTTCAAAGTTATTTATTATTGATTAAAGAGAAAAAAAGGGAAAGAGTTGTAATAGAAATTGAAAGAGTATTGCGTTTTAAAGCATTTAAATGGAAAGTTTTAAATATTCAATTTATATTATTTTTAAAGTTAAAATTTTATTAAACATTTAGTGTGATCATATTTGTAAAGGTATAAATTATTTTTTGAGTGTAAAATTTGAAAAAAAAAATTGACAAGAGATTTGATTCATTTCTGGTTTCATATATCTAGGATTAAAATGGATCTAAGTTGATTTCTATTAAACGAGAAAAGATCCATTTTAATTCTAAATATACCAAGTATCAAAACAAATCAATCACTAAATATGTAAACCTTTTCTTCAGTATATAACTTAAGAAATGTTTACACATGTAGAAATTGGATCCCCTCTTTTTAAGTATATAACTTGGGAAATGTTTACACGTGTATAAATTTGACCCCTCAACACTTTGTGGATTTAGACTTAAGATAGATATATGATAAATATTTGTAATATTATTTACATTACATATAAATTTAACATCTAAAAATATATATATCTTTTTATAATTTTATTAAAACATTTATAATACATATAGTTATATAGATATAATAAAAATGATATTTTCTAGGGTTCTAGGGCTCTGTTAGTCTAGCCCTTTATCTTTCCCTTTGGTACCTCTACGAAGGGGTATGAATGACCTTCACGCAGCCCTAACCCGTGGTTCAAGTGCTTTCATGTTTCTAGGACAATGTATTGTACAGATTCTCAAATTATCTTAAGTATCTTACTTATCTAATTAAACTATCACAGCTAGTGTCACGTAAACATATATTCTTACTTGCGTTTGATAAACTAATACAGTCACATACATTCGTGCATCACATGAAAATTATATATTAAACCCAAAATGCAATATAACCAGATGCATTAACAAGAAATAGATACACATAATTTGTAGAATACTTCTCTTTATTGATATCTTCAGATGATTATAGACTCTATCCGCCTTGCACACATAGCTATAGGGGTCTGCGCACTCAACTGCAGACATCCACCCTAGGCCTCCATGCACTCATGTGTAGAGCCCCTTCCTATGCTAAGACCCGAAACTTAGACTTCTCTACCAAGACTTCAAGCCTTGTCTTTTACCACTAAAAACTTATCACTACTTAGAGCTTACTTACTTAGCTCTTTTTATACAGTCCCATGGTCCGCAGGCCATGGGTAGATCTTTACAGCCTAATTTACACTTTACAATATAAGGGTGGACAACCCTTTATGACTCATGACACCTTCACGCTTCGTGACAAAAGAAGGTGGAGACTTTACAACTTTATTACAAAATTTGACCCAAAACTTGGGCTTTTAGCCCAAAAACTATCCTTGGGGGATCTCATTCCCAATAAGCCCCCAACACAAACATCGTCACTCGCCCTTAGGTCATTCTTTGGGTGCAGAGATCTTAGTGCGAAGACCTCCCAACTCAACCTGTACGACCGCAAACCTGGCAGTGCATTGTGCGGCCTCTTGCTTTACTTCTTTAACCATCTACTCGATTACTTCTCATGAACTGTTGACATGAAGCTTCTATTGAGTTGTTTGTAGAGTCGCAAGCTTTTCTTAAATAGAGGTCGTAACTGCATATGCCTCATCCAACTAGGGCTTCATCCACACCTTCAGCACTACCTCCTTGTGCTACGCTGCATCTTCCTCTTCCTTCAACTGTTTGGCTACTTGCAGCTTTTCCAGTCTCTCCGTGAGCGCGATGGTTCACACTATGCCTTGGAGCTCGTCATAATGCTGCTTTAACTCGTCTGCTTTTGTCTCCAGCCATTGTACATTAGGGTCCTCATGCAAGCTCGTCAAGACCTCGAACGATTGTTCAAAAAGTTGTGTTTAGTCTACTACTGCACTATTGACCATCGATATTGCCTTTGTGAGCCCAAATGAATTAATAACACATGAGAAAGTAACAAAATTTCCAAAAGAAAACCATTTTCTATATGCAAATGTTATTGCTAGGAACATACAAGAAAAATTCCACAACAATACTAAATCTCTCAAGCCATGCATATTTCATCTACATTCTTGTTTGAATGTATATATGAGTTGCACAAAGGTATTTAGTTTCTCTATCATATCTATTCCATTAAGATCATATCAACATCTGATTTAATACTCCTAATCTTACTTATATTCATTATGTAACTTTTGAAGTTACCAATATAAAATCCCCTCATCTTGTTCCAAAAAGACTAGTTATGAATGACTAATTTAGTTGGAATAAAATTTTTATTCTCCCAATACCAAGCATGAAGCCTCTCCCAAGGGAGTTGTGTATTCACTATGATATCCCTTTCCATTGTCTTCAATAACAAGTCTTTGACTCTTCTCTAAGATATTCCCAAATGAATAACTTGAAAAGGTACCATTCCCTCAAAACATGGCTCTCCTTTTCAATAGGTAGTACTCCACTCCTTGAAGGCACCAACCGGTCACACCCTTGAGATAGAGAAAAGCTCCATCAACAAAATCTTCTTCTAACACTACAAGGCAATCCTTTATTACAAGTTTTTATTTTCATCCTCAGATGGTAGAAATAACCCATAGGAAATAAAATTTGTATCCTCTTTAGGTGATAGACCTTGGAGAAATTGAGCCATCTTCCCTTCCTCCTTTACCTTCTTTGAAGGCATTCATCGAGTGTATTGTTTTTTACCTTTAGCAATATAAAAACACTTTATTCTCTATATTACTTACATTAGATCTTCTTTTTGTATTTTTACATAGGAGTGGCACTTGAGCTCCCACCGTGTATTGAGGCTATAATGCACTTAGGAGTCCCATTGACCTAAGTATAACATAAAACTTGACCTTAATACACAGGACTCTACCCAATCAACATACACACAATTTCACAATTAATGTTGCTTCTCATTCCAACATTTAGCATTTCCTTCATGTTATTGAATTGTGGATACTAAAATCCCATCTCCCCACTCATAGACCTAAAATTGCATGGGGAACACTAATCTCCTTTCTCTCTAACAAAAGTTTCCACATGAGGTTTTAACTTATGAACAAGCACAACATTAAATTTCCATTTTCTCTGACTTCTAAATCCCATTTTGTTAGCACCATTTCCATAGTATGCATTTCTCATTGAAATAATTTCATAGTTACTAACATACAACCAATTAATCATCATATCTAATTTATTTGCCTCAGTACCTAAATTTACAAAGGTAGTACGAATTTACAAAGAACACTACTGCAAGGTACAAGAAATGAAAAGTTAAAACTTGAGCTTCTCTTATATCGAAACTAGTTCACCAAATGAAATTAGACCTCAATTTTATGGTATTGGAAATGCCTAAAATCAACTCTCTTCCTCTCTCTTCCTCTTGCAGAAGTAAAAGATGATACCTAGAACAAAGAATCTATAGAATATTGACACAATGGAAACTTTCTAACAATATCATTGAAGTAAGAAAGTCAATCATGAAAAAGAATATTAGGGAATGCTTGCTTTGGATAATTTGAAATGGGTTAGGAATAAAAGGAAATAGGAAATAACATAACTTTAGATGTTCTAACCTTATGATAAAGAGGACAAATTTTAAAAAACACCCAATAACATCTTAAGGTTTCCTGAAATAACATAAGTCTACACATTCTAACCTTAAGTTAAAGAGGACAAATTTAACAAAACAACCCATATTATCTTAAGGTTTTGAGGCATCTTTGCAGCTAATGCCTGAGTGATTGAATGATAAGATATATTATAGATATTATAGTATTATGTTGCAAGATCTTTGTCCACTTTACAATAGTATCAATAATTTCAGGGTGACACTACCCATATTTGTCCAAAAGTATTGAATCATTCCTTCAACTATATTCATATCATGGTAGACAAGATCATTGTTATAATCCATTCATACATAAAGGTTAGGAACGTAAAAAAAATTATTGCAAACGAAATTAAAAATACGATTATTGTTATAATCCATTCATGTAATGTAAAAAAAATACTGCAAACAAAATTAAAAATACTCAACACTTAGCCAACTACATCCTTTACAATCTTGTGCTAAAGAATTAATCCATAATATATTCTTAGATTCTTTAATATTTTATAAAATTAATATTTTTATATTGCACAATAAATATCAACTGCAATATCATGCAATTTATACCATCAAAATCATTCACTCAATGTAACACCCAAATTGACATAATCACGTGAATCTATTCATAAAGGTATGAAATAACCAAAATAACAGTCACCCCAAGATAACCAGAAAAATCTAATGAAATAAGCATGATAAGCATGAAAACACAATGATGAGGAACTGTAAGAGCAACATATTACATAAAATGAATTGGAAACCTAGATCTATCTAATTCACAGATACTTACTGGTCCAAGCATGGAAGTTCCAAATTCTCCCAAAAAAAACATGTGGGTATGAATGAAGCACAAAGGACCATGGTCAGCTAATACATTTTCGCAGAAGTCCATGTACATCTCCCAATAACTTCATAAAAGATTTGGGAAAAACAAAAAAATTTATATAAATATTTTTAAAATTCCAAATTAATATCCAGCTTGGCATCAGTAGCCTGCTTATTTGGTAGGCGCACTCTCTCGAACATAGCATGACTTGGCTGCTGGCCTACAACACGATACTGAATTGAATGAGTTGGAAGGGTATTGACGATGGGATACCATTTGCTTGCAGTTCGCCCATTCTATGCGCATTCTGATCTCCTCCTAGTATTTACATATTTTTTATTTTTCTTTTGGTTACTATATTTTCTAATAACATTCCAAACATTTGCTTCAAACAAAATAGTAACTTTAAGAGTATTTCTTTTTTATTAAAACCCAAGAAATAAGAATTCATATAAACCCTCTCTTCTTTTTTATTTTGGGTAAGTGGTAACTTCAGGTAGTAAGTATTAGACGTTTTCTTGAATAGTCGTCTATTACAATACATCTCACGTCTGCATCAAAGTCGTCATATGTCGTCTCACGTCTGCATCAAAGTCGTCATATGTCGTGAGATATTACATTAGGGAGTATCGCTGCACAACTCTGTAGCACATCAGCAAATTGATACAAAACATAAATATGCGAATACACAGCACGCATTCGTAGCAACTAAAAACAGCACCAACATCCTGGGAAGGAACTTACCCTTTCTCAATATATTCAAAACGTTGAATTAGAAACCACTTTGCAGTGTCTGTCAGTTGCAGTACAGTGTTTGTATGCACGACGGAAATCAGCTGTAGATAAAGCGATGCAGATCCTATTGTCATAGGTTACTGCAAGACATGTATACAATAATTGAGACATGATTTTACACATAATTTGTGGCAACCAGTAAAACATGCAGCAACTCAGGTGTAGAACGCGCCTCTAGTGTTCCCTTCTACATCAACTGCAATAAATCCACCAACGCCACTTTCTTTGGTACCACACAATAATGTTTACAAAGTCAAATAAAAGGACACACCACTAAGTTAAATGTAATACATAAAATATGTAATAAGGTGTTATTATATATTAGTTTTTATTTTTGAAAACTTTTAATTGGATGTTTACAAAGAGTTGAGAGAAATTGGTTTAAGATGGGGTCTCTTTGAGAAACAGAAAACATCTATCCACAAAGCAGATAAAAAATTAATGAAAAATGGATTTAAATGTACCTGAACAGCTTAAATGAAGTGTGACATCCTGCTGTTCAGATTCTTTCACTCCGTTTGAGAAAAGCTTCAACCTAATAAAACCAAAAGAAATAAAATGTATGATCATATAAAACAAATTTGAAATTACGTTAAAAGTTTTATAAAATTCAATAATAGAAATTTAAATCAAGATAGTAATTTTTTCATACTTTCATGAACAAGTGACTCTTTTCAGCGAGTATGGCCGAATTAATGTAAGGTTATCAATGTGTTTAAAGCCCCACCGAGATTAATATAGACTGGTATGCCATGTCTTCTAGTGGTTTGGGGTTGGGGTTGGGTTGGGTTGGGTTGGGTTGGTTCGTCCATTTATCAAGCTTCTCCTTTTAACGTAATTTCTGAGAGATACGTTAATTCAGCCATACTGGCTGAAAACAGCCATACTGGCTGAAAAGAGTCCCTTGGTCATGGAAGTATGAAAAAACTCTCTTTATTTAAATGTTCATTATTTGAATTCTACAAATCTTTTAACGTAATTTCAAATTTGTTTTATATGATGATATATTTTATTTCTTTTCGTTTTGCTAGGTTGAAGCTTTTCTCAAACGAAATGAAAGAATCTGAAGAGCAGGATGTGACACTTCATTTAAGCTGTTCCGGTACATTTAAACCCATTTTTCATTAATTTTTTATCTGCTTTGTGGATAGATGTTTTCTATTTCACAGTTAACATATTAATGTGTTTTGTTTCACAATTAACCTTCATTTTTTATTTGCTTTATGGATAGATGTTTTCTGTTTATGAACAAGAGTCCATCTTAAACCAATTTCTCTCGACTCTTTATAAACATCCAAATAAAACATTTAAAAAATAAAAACTAATATATACTAACACCTTATTACATATTTTCTGTATTACATTTAACCTTAGTGGTGTGGTCACAGAGGAAGTGGCGTTCGTGGATTTATTGCAGTTCATGTACAAGGGAACATTAGAGGCGCGTTCTACACCTGCGCTGCTGGACGTTTTAATGGTTGCCGACAAATTGGGTGTAAAATCATGTGTCAATTGTTGTACACATGCCTTGCAGTCACTTATGACAATAGAATCTGCATTGCTTTATCTACAGCTGCCTTCCATCGTGCATACAAATACTGTACTGCAACTGACAGACCCTGCAAAGCGGTTTCTAATTCAATGTTTTGAACATATTGAGAAAGGGTAAGTTCCTTCCTAGGATGTGCGTGCTGTATATTCGCATGAACCTGTAAAGTCGTAATATAATTTTACAGCTTCAAATTATATGTTTGCGAATTGCACTATTTAACCAGCGTCGTCATCTCCGATTGGTAGGGCAGTACTTAAAAATATTCAATCGTATTTGTTTTAATTTCTAAAATGCTATATCATAATATTACATCTATTTTCCAAAACGTTGTCTTATAATATTACATATTTATTATCTGGGTTAGCTATTTCACAACAGTCAGTTTTGTAATGTGAACTTCACAGTTCTGATGGTATCCTCTGCAGCATGCTCCAAAACTAAGTGGGAATTAGCCATTCACTTCGGATTTAAGTGGAACTATGATATATGTATATGGATAGGTATAGTTTATTTTATAGTATAGTGATCAAATTCAAGTTTGAGTTTGAATTGGAATTTGATTCAGTATAGAAAAATTCAATTAAAAAAAATAGCAACATATTTGGTATATATTCAAATATATTATTTTTCCAATATTTTAAATCATTGTTATATTTAGAATAGCAAGTATGATAATAAGTTTTAAGAATTTTGTATTGATCCATTCACCCATTTACACCATAAATTATATGATATTTAATATAAAGTGAATTTCCAAAATATTCCACATTACAATGAACCATCTAAATTCCACATTATCAAGTATTTTAAATTCATAATGAAATGGTATATTAAATATATGTAAAGGTTCTTTAAAAATATACATTTTTGTTAATTGAAAAAATCTATTTTAAAAAACAAAATTTTCTATCTACTGAGATAATTTTTTCCTCAATTTAAATTTAATAATTCTATAAATTATAAATAAAATTTGAGAAACCTACAAATTATAAATTATTATTTAAAATTTGATAAAACTACAAATTAAAAATTATATGTTTTTTACTTTACTTGATGAAAACATAATTATCATAGATTTCTAAGTATTTCATTTCCTCTAAATTTCTTAATACATAAAACTACATCCACCATTATCATTTTATTTAAAATTTGATAAATCTAAAAAATTATTAAATTATAATTTTTTATTTACTTAATAAACAAAAACATAATTACCATTAAATTTTTTACATTTATTTCATTTTCCTTCTAATTTCTTAAATAATTAAAAACTACATCCACCACTCTCATTTATTAAGGTTAATCCTATGCCATTAACAGTAAATAAGATGCTCGAATCTATAACTATGATTAAAATATGCGAAGCATCTAATATCGTGATCTCGAATATCGTGATCTAATATCGTGATCTCGAATATCTAGTGCATTTTAACTAAACCTAACTCGAATTACCTTTTTAATTCGCAAATCGAATCGAACCATTGAATTTATGAATTTTTTTCGGCAATACAGCGGAATTTGGTAATACAACCGAATTCGGCAATACAGCCGAATTTATAAGTTTTTGAAAGCAAATTGTACATCGGTAACAATAATGTGATATTGTTCGTTCTTTGTAACATTAGTTTTAGTCACTATATTAAGACTTAAAGTTTTGAAATCTTTGCATTGATTTAATATTTTACTATTTAGTTATGCATTGTGTATTTTATTATTCACATAAAGTGTATTTAGTCATCATAAAATTATTTATTTTATCTTGTTAAATTTTTGATGATTTATTAACTAATTAAACCTCACCATGTGTGCAGAGTGTAAAATAAGCTTAAAAACAATAAAAAATAGGAAATTAAAATATTTCTCAGTAATATAATGAAAATATAATTTGTGATAGCAAATTTTGTATATAGAAATAGAAGATAATTTGTCACTCATGAAAAATACAATAATAAACATGAAAAATAAATAATTATCATCACATTTTCATGTGATAAACAAATTAAATTTGAAATTTTAACTTACTCTAATATGTTATTGAATAAAAAAACTTGAATTTGAGTATAGTAGGGGGCTTTAAAAAATGCTACAGTACTCTATATATATGAATGAATATGAATGACAATAAGAAAATTGTTTGAACAATGCTTAAAGCATAGCTAAATACTATAAGATGAGGTATTTATTGTGACATTGTAATAATAAAATGCTTTATCAAATTAAATTATGTAAAAATTGGTTTGAAGAGATAAATGGTTGGTAAAATAAAGTAAAATAAAATTATGAAATAACACAAATAGAAAAGAAAGAACATAAATAGAAACCAAAAGTCTACAAAGAGATGCAATTTAATTACCAAGTAAACAATGAATACATCAGTATCTATGGAAACCAATTTAAATACTCAGAAGATAGGTTTAGGATTTAAGAAGGGAAGTGAATTCATTAATTTGACATAAATTTTAGGAAGACATTTTATACTTGATTCAATAGTAAAATAAAAAAATATAACAAAATCAAAAAATGAGAAAAAGAAGGCAAAAGATAAGAAAAAGGGTAAATTATTTTAAAAAAGTGCAATGGAAAATTAAAGAAACCTTAACCAAGCCTACAATAGAAATTAATGTTAAATTATTTTAAAAATGTGCAATGGAAAATTAAAGAAACCTTAACCAAGTCTACAATAGAAATTAATGTTAAACGCAGTTGTGATGTAAAGTACCTCAAAAAAATTTACCCTTGGGGTAGCTCAATTAGTAGTGGCCTGAGAAATGGGTTCAAATATTGTTTTATCCGTCTCAAACCGGAAGCCTTGGGTTCAAATATTGTGTTACCCCCGATAGGGGTGACAGGTTGGACATGATGAAAATGTAATCTTACCAAGCTTACAAAAAAAGGTACCTCGAAGAAATAAATTCAATTTATGCTATAGGACAAGAACATATTATATAAAAGATGAAAATAAATTTACATAAATAAACACACATATTATATAATAGATGAAAAGAAATTTCCATAAATAAACACCAAAATTTGTTTCCTTTTAAAATAAACTACAAATTTTGTTTTTTTTTTACACAAATTTTCTTTTATGAAAGAAAAAATTTCACACTAAAACATTACAATTAATGGTACAAGATAGTATTATATATATATATATATATATATATATATATATTATATATATATAGATATAGTATATATATATATATATAGATAAAAGTGAAAAAAAAAGATATTATTAAATAAAATGAGATGTAGTAATGAAAATATAAAATCACTAATGTTATTAAAAAAATTTAACATTTGTCATGACAAACTCAATTGGTGATTGAAGTAATAATGTGAAATCTGTGTAAACTGAAAGACCAAAGGTTCAAATCCCCCTATTTATTGAGAGATCTTCTCCATATCAAAAAAATTTAAAAATATAACAATTTCCAAAAAAAAAAATAAAAATAAAAATCTAACAATTTCCAAATTGTGTCCAATACCAAAAAAAAAATCTCACAATTTCTAAACTACATCCCATAACTATTTAAATCAGTTTTATCCCTTTGATTTCAAATAAATTTAAATAATAAAAGCCATGTACTCTCTTTTGGCCCAAAATCCTCTCATGTTCAATGTACTAAATTCCTTCCTTTGTCCATCTTCCCATTTCTCATGGAAGTTAACAAAATGCACCCACATGCACCCACACACAATATGATGGATCTATGTTGTAGCCTAGATCCATCTTAAGTCTAGATCTACCAACCTACCAGAGGGATCAAATGATTTGATCCCTCTGGTGATTTGATCCCTCTAGTGGTTTGGTAGATCCATACTAGATCCATCTTAATTTTGGATTTACCAAGCAACTAGAGTGATTTGATATAGATCCATATTAATTGTGGATTTACCAAGCAATTATATTGATTTGATCCCTCTCATTGCTTGCAAAATTTGGAGTTAAGATGGATCAAAGATGGTTTAATTTCCCCCTTTAAATAGGTTATACTCCACAGGAATACATTTCTCATGGAATTTAACAAAATGCACCCACATGCACCCACACACAATATGATCAATCTATGTTCTAGCCTAGATCCATCTTAAGTCTAGATATAACAAGCTACCAGCGGGATCAAATGATTTGATCCCTCTGGTGATTCGATCCCTCTAGTGGTTTGGTAGATCTGGAGTAGATCCATCTTAATTGTGTTAATTGTGGATTTACCAAGCGACTAGAGTGATTTGACATAGATCCATCTTAATTGTGGATTTACCAAGCAATTAAAGTGATTTCATCCTTCACATTGCTTGGAAAATTTGGAGTTAAGATGGATCAAAGATGGTTTAATTTCCCCCTTTAAATAGGTTATACTCCACACGAATACCATGGGTCAATACCATGGATTATACTGCACACGAATACCATGGGTCAATACCATGGATTCTCCTACCTTGAAGTTGTTTATAATTTAATGTTATTTTTCTTTATTATTTTTTATTTTATTTTGACCAAGTAAAAATGTGTTCACATTGTAAGAAGAAATTTGGCGTAAATCACATGAAGAAAGATCTTTGTCGACGCGAACCAACCAGTGGCGTAAATCACATGAAGAAAGACCTTTGTGGACGCGTTTCGAACCAACCAGGGGCATAAATCACACGAAGAGACCTTTGTCGCCTTTCAAACCAACCAGTGTGGTT